>JAGFPH010003181.1:91270-116127 GCA_018207615.1 Philaenus spumarius | reverse complement strand
TTTTCCTTTATTTTTGATCAGAAAATTATAAACTATATGTCATTTTAAAGCTATGGTCAATATGCATGCAAATGGCTTTTTAAAAATTAAGAAAAATATTTTGTTTAATATTTATTAACAATTTAAAACATCGATTTTTAATATTGTTTTATGTTGTCACTATTAATTATAGCGAAAAACTACCAAGTCATTCGCCTGAAGAATTTTGTCCCCAAGATTTTGGTATTTTTTTTAAAACGCTATTTGAACAATTGCGGGTTTTAAATGGATTTAGGCTGAGCAATATCCGTGTAACCTACCGCCGCTATAGGGTGATTTTAAATATTTTTTACGTTGTAACTATTAATTATAGCGAAAAATTACCAAGCCATTCGGATGAAGAATTTTGTCAACAAGAGTTTGGTATTTTTTTAAAAACGCTATTTGAACAATTTCGGATTTTAAATGGATTTAGGATGAGCAATGTCCGCGTAACCTACCGCCGCTATAGCGAGTCGCAGGTTGCTTTCTGTTTTACTAGAGCCGACCCTTAGTTCTTAAACTAAAAAGAACCTTCATGCCAAGTATTAAGTTTCTAGCTTGATCTTAAATTTTTTACGTGTCTCCCTAAAACGGAATCTAAAGGTCACACAGAGTCTTAAAAAGAAAGTTGTTTCTTTAGCTACAACTTTTCCATTTAATGCATTTAATGTGCGTAAAAAGCCCGCTGTTTTCCCGCTATAGCAAAAAACAGTTTTTGCCCCTTTTAAGTCCCTTCAGCCCCCTTCCGTAGCGGAAATTGGTACATTGATTTCTAAAATTTTTATGACTAAAAGAAACTCTGGGCAATAGATCTTCCTTGGGTTCCAACGAAAATATTTCATTACCTGTAGGCTACTATTTATGGAACTGATACGTAAACATATTATATAACAGAAAAAGGTACGGTAAATAGAAGAAAAAGTAAATGACTGTCTGTATAAAATCAAAATATCTGACTACAGTTGAAAGTCTAATTAAATTGTTAGAAGACATCCTTACCTACTAAATGAACTTTATTCGTAGAAATGCAGTGGATCTCGAGTTGATCCCCTCTGAATATTCTGTAATCATTATTGTAGATTTATTCTATAAACAGCTGTCGTGTAAACACGAATTCACGCCTTAAAAGCTAGTCGCTAACAAAACTAGTAAATTTTACATAAAATATTACAAGTTTTACTATTTAGCAAATCATATACTTTCGTATATCTTTGAAACTAGCGTCCAGCATACAGGATATTAGCTCCTCCTTGCCACTGTTGTATGTGTTTGCAGTTGTACAATGGAAGCAGCGTGGCGCAATTGTCTGATCTGCTACAGTTGTCTTTACTTTATGTCACTAAAGGTGCCTACGTACTTGCACGCGCCCCTCTCCTTTGGTTCGCGGAATTGTTGATTTCAACGAACCTCCGGCGATCCATAGGAAATCCACGAACATTTAGTATTAATTATGCAGTGAAGTTGTAAATACTGTTTCAAAATAGGCTTAATTTTGTTAGCGGTCTAAAACTGGTGTTTTCTGATTTTTTTTTTTATGAAATTTATATTCATTTTCATACACTTTTATTTAGAACTAAATTACAAAACTTTTGTATAGTTTGAAAACAAAATATAAACAATGTTTACTACTTTGTATGTATATTACAGCCCACTAAAGAATACCGTTGCGAGGCGGCCAATAGGATGGGCGCGCAGCGTTGCCATATCTACTAGCCTCGAACACTCCTGGTATTTACCGTTCGAGGCTTGATCGCACTGTTTAAAGAATTATAAATGCGTTGAGTCAGTTAGAAGCGTGGGAAGAACGTGACAACGTCGCACTACGGCGATTGGAGCGTTCAAGGTCTGGGTGAACACAAGCCCTTCCCTCAACGGTATTCTTTAGTGGGCTTTTTTATAGGCTCCTTTTTCTGTTACTGGAAATTTTTTGCTTCCTGAGCTAATAACTTTAATAATTTTACATCAATCAATTTGATTACTGCATATATAAATTTGTTGGGCCTTTTACTATGAAAAAAGCTTTTGAACACTTTTGGATTGGAATATAATTACTATATTTGGCGAATGTTTGAAAAAATGCTTGCAAAACGCAAACAATCCGGGCGTTTTGCCAATTCTACCACTTCCAGTTTTAACTAATTTAATGATGTCAATTAAAAGAGATTTACATAATATCTTATTTGAATCACAACTTTCCTTTTCCTGTTCGTAAGCTGCTTTTCAATTTGCTCTTCTCCCGTTGGTAAGAAGGCAGCAAAGATATTTTTTTACACTGGTCCGCAGATATATCCATCTTCGAGGATATTTCTCGCCAAGCATCTGCTTTCATATTTAAAGGAAAAAAAATCCTCATGCAGAGGATCCCAAAGAATGGATCGGTTTCTGTAGGAATTTATTAATTTAATTAAATTTGCTTCTGAACAATCCATATTTTTAATCACTGGAAAATTAATAAGTTGACAAAAATTATCACATGCGCGCTAAAAACGACAAACCTTTCACGCTCCCGTCCAAATATGAACGGCGAACATTCATTGTTCGTTAAAAATCCAACAGGAGAGAGATCGTCGAAAGCAGCGAGCGTACAAATATGACGAATGCAAGGGTGTACGAACCGTAATAAAGACAGGGGAGCAGGGTACAGTGCAAGTCAGCCGAATGTCAGTAACTAGGCTACACCCGATTCCACGTTCACCGTGCAGTACAGAGCGGCCATAAGCTATGTTACCCTTACGACAGTCTCAGCGATAATAGCCAACTAAAAAACATCAACTCCCATGCTACGCTCGGTCAGTTGACGCAACCCGCATGACAATAAACGTGATGTTCCCTGTAATGGTAGTAGCATGTCTATTCTCCCGTAAGACCTGTACTGCACGGTGAACGTGGAATCCAGTGTAGTTGAGTAGGCTTTGGTTCGGACTCTAGCAGGCTGGTTCTCCTGTAAAACTAATCTATCTGAATTAAACAATAATTATGATTCTCCTGCTTCACTTTCTCAACCTTAATCTTTTCATGTTCTTTTAATTAAGTAAGTAAATATTGTCAAAGAAGTTTATTTCTTCGTATTTAATTTCTAGGTTAATGGAAAAATTATCAGCAACAGGCGTGGCATTGAGGCTTGTTTTCCGACTATTGCAAACTTACTTTTCTACATCCTACGTTTAGCAATGAACTGTCTACTTCACTCTTTATAATATACATTCTCCTCGTCTAAGTAATCGCGCCGTCGAAAAAACGGGTGAGGGTTCAGTTTAAGATGTATTTATTGTTTAAGATTTGTTGAAATGAATTGCTTGTACGTTTGTAAGCCTGTGTTGTTCAGCGTTTTAATACATGTCATGGAAATGCCGCGTGGATTCATTACGTCCGTTTGTACACCACAGACCCACTTCTCGATGAAATTGATCCCAATTACAAAACTAGTTGTAAACTAGTTTCATAGATTGTAAGCGAAGTTTTCACAGTTTTCAAATATCTCGTCTTCATGCGGGCAGGATCTTCCGTTATCCCCAACTCGTGAGTTTTGAGACTAGCCCAGGTAAACACACCTGCCTTTAATAGAACATTTCATAGATTTTCATGAAACTCGTATTTCACTATTGTATACAAAACTTCCTGTCGTTCAGGCAAAAACTCTGGGCTCTGTGTCAGGATCTAAGTCAACGCTACCCTCACCACCCTATCCAATCCAAAGGCATCAGGACTAGTCAATAGTAATTTCTGTGAAATACCAGAGTATAAAATAATATGTATGCATTTGATTCAAGTGTAAATCTAGGTTTATGAGCGAAGCGAGTACTTATACCCTCTAGTACTATATATATATGTTCAAATTTATATGTCGTATTCATTTTTATACATAGAAGACTCATATTCACAGATTAGAGTCGCATTCAGATGTGTTCTTAGATATTCACTAAACGTTCTGGCCTACGTGGAAAGATATTTTTTTAGTGGAGAAAAGTGCAACCTAAAATTTGAATAGTAACATAGATTGTTGTTCAAACAATAGGAAGTGATTTATTTTCGAAAACATTGGTGACGTTTCTGCAGAGATATGAATGGAGACTTTTGGGCAGGATCATAAATAAATACGAGTGCAAATTTCTAGCTAGGTTAAAATAATTTCTAGCTAGGTTAAATTTCTAGCTAGGTTTTTCGGAAGATACTGCCTTTTAAAAACATGTTTTAACAACTAAAACTCTTTACTTCTTTGTAAAACTGTGTTTACAGTAAATGATGAATCTGTCTGAACTGAATACTGTAGGAAATGATAGTGGTTAATATTTGGTTCGTCAGAAGCATTTAAAATAATACGATCACACAGCTGAACCGCTGACGTGAGTTGAGCGAATTTCCAAAAACAAGTTTATGTGTTTTAGCTTTTAGACCAACTAGAGTATTTGGAAAATTGGTCCACTCACGAAGGTGCTGAATATTTACCTGCGTCACGAAATAAATTAGTAGAATTTGTTTGCACCTGAGCCTCCAGCCGCGGCTCACTTTTGACAGTAAAAGTATATTTGCTTTTTCATTGCACTTAGTTTATTCATACAGCCAGACTTTCTAAAACTTACCTTGCCATCAGAATAATCCTGTGAGCGTAAACCGGAACTTCCTCCCGACCGACCAGAAACAAAATGTCGGCAGAGTCGTGGTCATCGGCTAACCTCTGCAGGTCTTCCAGGAGTTGGGGCACCCCCGAGAGGGATTTGTCCGGAAAGTGGGCGGCGGCTACACGAGTTCCCATTCTGAAAGAAACAACAATTATTTGCGTGTCATTAATGCGGTTCTCAAAACAAATAGACGGAATCAATAAATCCAAATCAACGACGTTCTTTATTCACCAAACCATCTAATGCAGACAAAATTTCATAAAAATATCGAGTAAATTGTAGAATGTCTGTATTATATTACTTGGAATATCCTTACACGGCAAACCGTGTGGTCCTTCCGCTAGTATACAAAGTGATCCTAAAATCCCTTTAACCCCTTCATTATTTTTGTACTGAAAATAGGTTAACAAAACCATTGTATATATCTTGTGTTTCATAACACCCATTTTTTGACACATCTGACCGCCTATGATTTTGGGGGCTTGGGAAGAAGGGGATCAACAATATTAAATGTAAAGGTAGGTCTTGTAAAGCTTAAGAGAGAAACAGAATAGCGCAAACTCTTGCTTCGTTTCAAAGTAATGGACAATCGAAGTTCTGGAAAAAAGGTCAAGGGTTGAGTTCCCGGTTCCATTTGTTGTACATTATTTTTCCAACGTTTTTCAAGCACACATAGAAACCAAGATAAATTAATGGTACCGAAGTACATTTATTTATAGTTTCTTTTTGTAAAATATGTTACATTTAACACCAACAACCTATTTATTTGTAATATTACAAATTAATAACCTGATTTGATGTTGTAATAAAAACATCATTTCAGAGCAACGGTTTATTTTATTTATTAAACTATAAGAATTAAACAAATGTTGGTTTCAGGCTAATGTTGTAAACAATTACCAAGAAAATATATTTTCAGTTGTTTTTTCCGATACCTTGGTTTATACTTTGACCTACAGAAGCGAAAAAATACACAAATGGTAATATTTTGGGTCTTGTACATTTTTTATAATGGTTTTCAAGATATTCCACGTTAAAAATTTGTAACGACTGCCATTTTGAAAATTATAAAAGATAAATTCTTGGTGTTTGGTACACTTGTAATTCGTAACATACAAAATTCGTATACCAAATTTGAAGTCAATATCTTATCTACTTTAGAAGATACAGTCAGTTTTTGTAAAAAAAATGGCGGATTCGAAAAATGTTATTGATAATTTTTTATTTATTTCAACGTATACATTACGATCCTGTATAGCCCGCTAACGTTTTTTGTGACATCATGTATATCAAAATATTACAGTCTATATTAGGCTGCATCACCATTAATATTATAGATAAATCTACGATGGTCATACAATTTTGACTGCAGCTAGTTATTTTTGAGTTGTGGATATGTGCAAAACTAAAATGTTTAGTGTATTATCACTCCGTAATAATTTGATCTGAACGCTACCGCGTTTGTTAGTTAGTGAACTAACTGTTAAAGAATATTCGTACACAAAATATGATTTCATTGTTTAACTATTTATGCTATTACTTTAAATGAGCAATTCTTGGATCTTATCTGACGCGGATCTCGAAAACGGCTCTAACGAATTCAAAGAAGTTTTGTATTTAGGTGTACTTTTGATTTTTAATTACACCCATATAGTTGTATTTCGTGTAAAAACGAAATTTTTTGAGAAAATCTAATTTAAAAGTTGAAAAATTTTAACATAGGGTCTTATGGGTTGCCATGTTGGTTACAAAATAACAACGAAATAATAAATAAAGCTATCAAGACAGCTGTTTATAAACAAGCCATGAGATTCATTGTAAATCCAAAATCAGCTGTTCATTAGATAGTTTTTAATTACTGTTAAAAAACAAGCTAATTTATACTGTTTTAGCACGTTATAATTAGAATAAATTGGGCCTGATTTAACAATTTATTTTGTAAAAAAAGTAGGCCTAAACTTGGCAAAAATGGATAAATTCTAATACTCAATTTTGTAATATAGGCCTGGCTCATTTCTGAAACATAGTATTGAGGTTATGTTTAGTACTGTATATTTAGGCCTGGTTTCAAAACTTAAGTTGACAGAAGATAGTAGAACTAGGACTAAAATCGTAATGAAAGCCTCTCACGTTTCTAAAGCATGTATTTGAGGTTATAATTAATCTTGTAATTACTGTTAATATATTTAAGCCTGGTTTCATAATTTTACAAACCAATGTACAAACGAGCCAAAGATTAACGAGATTCTTTAGCGAATTTTCTAACTGCGAGCGAAGCGAAGCAGCCATCTGAGGCCAAAGGCCGAGGCGGGGTTGGGACGCGAAGCGTCCAGGGGCAGAGCACCTAGTACTTTCTAATGCTAGCGTGGTGTTTACAGTTAAAATACAAATATAAAATTATTTACATTCATTGTTGCAAACATTCTAAACCCACAACAATGACATCCACAATGTTCATGCGACCTTATTTAGGCATGTCGCACACTGGATCCGCTCCGTTCCGTCCGCTCCGCTCCGTCCTTTCCGCCAAAAATCGAAAACCATGTAATCAAATGTGGAACTGCACATAGCCTCCGCTCCGTCCGTTCCGTCCGCTCCGTTCCGTCCGCTTCCGCCACTTTTCGAAGAGCGAGCGATTTTTGGCGGAAGGTCGGAAGGCCGGAAGCGCCGCGCATGCGCAGTGTACAGATAGACAGTTAGTTGTATTGTGCAATTGAAACATTATTACAGTAAATCAATTGAAAACACAATTGATATTCAATCAAACAACACAAAAATATTGAAACAGTCAAGATTACAGACTTTTTTAACGTACAGTAAACACTAACTTGTATTTCATGCTTTTAAATTTTCATCTTAATTGTTTTATTTTCTAACTGTTTTTTAATTTTGTTTAGTTTTTTTATTAAACTTATGTAACGTTACTACATATTATGTCAAGTTGTAAACTTTATTTTAAAAAGTGTTTTGTTATCGATTCTTAAAATAAAGGTTTACCTATATAGGTAATATATAGGCCTAATTCAAATTTTATTTACCTCTATAATTCAAAGTCTCGATAATTCAAACTTCTTTTAATTCGAAAAAAATACCTTCCCTTGGATTTCGAATTAGTGAGTTTCTACTGTATTATTTAGTATCATTTGAGTTTAAGAAAACATTTATTTTTAAATGAAATAATTGGACAACTTACTATACATCAAATACCAAACAATTTTGGTGTTGTAGACAATTACCATGAAATTATGTTTTCAGTTTTTGTTTATAACGCTGTTATCCCTGACCTATAGAAATGAAAAAAAAAAAAAACATTTTGTTTGTCATTAAAAAAGAAAAATATTTTATCTATTTTTTTTTGTGCAAATTTAACAGTTTTTGAGAGATTCCACAGTAAACATTTTGTATGGCTACCATTTTGAAAGTAATAAAAATAAAGTCTTTATGTTTGGTACACTTCTAACAGTACCATACAAAATTTGAACTTCTTGTCTTATCTATTTCTTAGTGAGTTTTTATAAAAAAAACAAAATGGCCGATTGTGACTAAATTAAGCAGCAAAAGAGTTGCTAAACATTTTTCATTTATTTTAATATTTTTATATGCATAGAATATGATTCTGTATTGCGAGCTAAGACTTTTTGACACCCTTACTACTCCCATAGTCATAAGAAATATTTTATAAATTAACTTAATGCAAACACCAGAAAACTATAAACTGAAAAAATTATGGTTTTCAATTTACTTATAACATGGTTTTCAATGAAGTTTTAAAACGAAGTTATTACTCTATGATGTGGGTTCTTATCTCACCTTAAGGTCACAGCCAACCGCTCCTCTGGTGATATGCTTCTTCTAAAGTTTGTATGACGTTTTTGAATTGTAGGTTCTATGATGTGTAATAGCTCTATAAACTTTTCGTAACTCATACGAAAATATCGAAAAAATCTTTGATTGTCATTTTTCAATCTTGAAAATAGCGTATGATACTCGCCCTCACTAGCCCGTGCGGCATTAATACTGTGCACCCACAATCTTCTTTTTTTCCTTGATACTTGATCATCCTCTTCTGCAGCTATTGCCAATGCTATTACAGCAGTTTCTTCGTCGCTACTGCTGGAACTCATAATCACACAATGAAAAAAGCCGACACAAAGAATTTACATGCGAACAATGACAGTCTAATGGCGGTTGGCGCTAAATATTAACGATAAAATTGAGCGGACCGGACGGAACGAGCGGACGCAGTGTGTGAGAAAACTGCCGGAACTGAGCGGAGCGGACGGAACGGAGCGGAGCGGACGGAACGGAGCGGATCCAGTGTGCGACAAGCCTTATGATCGAAAATAACTCGCTGCTTATGTCGCAGAAAGTAAATAAATTGAAACGATTGCTTCAATTTCCCGTCGCCAGAGTGCAGTAGCGGTAGTTAACCTAGAAACCAACAAGTAGGTAATGCTTAGCGCACACAGTTTGAATAATTTCGCAGCAGTTATTACCACAATCCCCGTCAAGGCAATTTGCATCCCCGCGACGGATTTATTAAAAGTTTTCTTTGGCATTCATCAGCTTTTACTTTGACTTGCAAATGTCTTATCGGAGACTTCAATGCTTCTAGTGGATATTTATTACCCAAGTCGGTGTTCCGTTCTTGAAATTACAATTGGGATTCTTTAAATTAGTTTTGTTTGCAATTTAAAGGATTCATAGTAAACGATGTGGCGAAAATATATATGTTAAGTCTTTTGTTTCACACGTGATATTAAAACAAGAAATAAAATAAAAGAGATATTTTGAGATTTATAGAAACAGTTTTAGTCATGCGAATTGTTAGTAGTTTTTTTATATATATTTTTTCACTCACCAACTTTTTTCAAGATCGTTTAGATCTATAAAAATGTTTGGAAATTTTCGGTAGCTGGAAATAGTGTTCACCATTTTTACCCAATAAAAATAAACACATTTGTAGGGACTATAATAAAGTTGATATCAAATTAGAGATTTAAAATCCTATGTAAAACTTAATCTACATATTTCAAAAATAATGATAGACTAATAATTTATTTCCATAAAGAACATATTAAATACAGAGTGATTCCAAAAGTAGTTCCAAAATTGCAGGTTTAAGATTCTTAGTCAAAATAAGTAGAAAGAGTTGAACACATGTAATAAATGTTTAGATTTATGTCTAACTAGGGGAGACCCATGCGTGCTCCGCACGCAAACCTTCAACGGAACCTTCTAAAACATATGTTATGTTTTATTTATAATAGGTTAAGGATTAATAACTAAGATGGTAAATAATGTTAAATGTTCAAATCAAATTATTTCTTATATTTTATAACAGCAGTTATAATAATGTTTAAAAGGTGTACACTTTAAAACGATAACCTAAAAGTTAGAAATACAAAAATAATTGCTTCCAATTTTGAAATAAGCGGTTAATGGAAATATTGGAGCAAACAACAGCTATATATCTGTTATTTTATTCAGTTGGTTGCTATGGTAATAAATGTAAATACATGTGTTGGTTTGTCATTCTACGCCTAACCTAGGAATTTTATCCGATAAATATTGAAATAAAAAAAAAATTTTTCGAACCTGAGCCTATGTTACTCCGGGATAGTGTAGCTTTTTACTTTCTCCACCCTATACGTAGTATATGCAAAAAGTATTGTTTTCGTAAAAATTTTCGAATTTGAATTTTTATTAAAATTATCTGTTTTGGTGCTCCCTGAACCTTAAAAAATTGTTTAGTGGAATTATCAGTGTTGGTGCTCCCTGAAATCAAAAATATTTTTAGTAGAATTTTTTGTTTTGTTGCTCCCTGAACAAAAAGAAACGTTTTTTTGGTGATGTCTGTCCGTGGTTCCGTGTGTCTGTAAGGATGTTTACAGAGTTGGAATCCATACCAACGGTCCGATTTTGATGAAATTTGGTATGTAGGTGTAGTTCTGGAATATCTCCAGGAATTTTTTCAAATTTTTGATTTTTAAGGGGTTTTACCCGCCAAAAATTGCAAAAAAATAGAAAAATCTAAATTTATCAAAAACGGATCTAACGATTTTGATAAAATTTGGCTTATTTGTAGCCCTTAATGTGCCCTCCCATATACAAAAAACTGCATCTTTCTAAAAATTCTCGTTTAGGTAATAATAATATCAATAACTTATTTTGGGTTTTTTTTTGTCAAAAAGGGGGTTGTTTTGCAAAATTCTCAAAAACTGCTGAACGGATCAGAACGAAATTTGGTATGTAGCTTCCTCTAGGGCCATAGGTGCTCACTAAGAAAGGTTTTCAAAAAATTAGAAATTGTAGGGGGGTTTGGGGGGATCAAAGTTATTAAATCACGATTTCTTCAAAACTACCGAATGGATTGGAATGAAATTTGGTATGTAGCTTCCTCTAGGGCCATAGGTGCTCACTAAGAAATGGTATGAAAAATTTCGAAATTTTAGGAGGGGTTTGGGGGGATCAAAGTTACTAAAATCATAATTTCAGATATTTTATTATTATGACAATAGTGCTTTTATTATTTAAGATCTCTCTCTCTCTCTCTATATATATATATATATATAAGCCAAATACCACTCACTTACTGAACACTTAAGAAGAATACAATTACGTTAAAAAGACTGAGAATACCAACCACCACGGGCAACGCCGCACAGTGTGTTATTTTAGCAATCTAGGGGGATTTTAATAAAATTCTGAAAGCAAAATAAACCCTTTGAAATTGTCATCTTTAGATAAAAAAAACATCTAAAATTACTCGATAATATTATAATTGTTTATGTTAGCCGCTCTATTGATGGATGGGGCATTATTTTATCTTATATGATTTAGATATAATTGTTCATTCTTTCACCGCTTCGATTGAACATCAGTTTACAGGTACGTCTCAAACTGTGCAGTTTACCATTAACTGGCCAGCTATTTGTCAGTTTATTCTGTCGTGTTTTTGTGAAGTTTTGCTATTTTTTCTGGTTAATGAGTTAATTTTCTTTTATTGCAGTGAGTGTTTTCAAGTTGTGTGTGAACTTAGTGTGAATTTCTTGAAATTTTTATATTTATCAAGGAAAATCTTTACTATATGGTAAAATATGGTGAAGAGGTTAGTCATGTGTTAAAATATAAACGTTTTTTTAGTAGAATATACCAAATTTGGCTGCCTATACATGCCTTTATGTGAACTGTAGTAATTTTTTTAATGGATCACATCATCCCAAAATTGGAGTTCTTCGACATTTGGTGTCATAACAATAAAGATAACAGATTTGACGCTTTATTTTCATATGTAACAAACTTATATGGTGATTTCTGAGGAGGCGCAAGCATCACGAAACAAGAACAACAAGAAGTATCGGGACTTATTCACGAGAAAATCTTCCAGAATTGCTACGAATACAGAACTCGTCCATCGACTCATCATATCATCAGGCCTATTCATTGCAGCAAAAAGAAACACCCCTAGAAGAGGTTCTAAGAAAGTTCTCTCACAGGATGTAATACCTTTGCTTCGAGCAGAACTTTTGGACTGCTGCTCCAACAATGATGATAGCGAAGGAGAATCCTCACCAGAAAGTGATTGACTCACCACCTCAGCCGATGGATATTTCAGTACGTTATGTACATGCCAACAAATAAATTTATTATTTAAGTTTTTCACTTCATTTAATCCCTTTTAGCTATTTCTTTCAGACACATTATTTATTACGACAGGTAGCTATACATTAATATACGTATGTTATCGGATGTACGAAGTACAATCTGTACAATAACAATGTTCACATAAAGTCATGACAAACACTTTATAACTAATTATTTTAGCTGTGTAATTGAGTGTTTTCTTTTATTTTTATTAGTGGTTATAGTTTGTTATAAATTTTCTAGGGTTAAAAATTCCAGTGTGTTTTAAAATGTCCTTAATTATTTTGTAATTTAGTATTTTTTAAGTCATGCATTGTTTTACAAGTATCAAGTTTTATAAAATATAAAACTGTATCAACAAATTCTTTTTTGTTTGAAACGTTTAAGTTTAATATAATTATATAAAATAAAAATATAATAGCTACTGGAGTATCTATAGTTTTAATTAAAAGGTTTGGCTCTTATTTAATCATCGCTCATTTAAAAAAATGGCATATTTGTACTATTATATGCCGTACTCGTGCATTAAATCAACCAAATTACCACGTAATTCTATTATCTTTAAGAACACTTATTTGAATGAAACTAATCAAATAACAATCAATATAGATAGATAGATAGATATTTTTATTTTCCATGTGTAACATACATACATAACTTTATAACATTGTATTTACAGCAAACAAAACAACAAACTAATTATAATTCTTCTACATAACTTAACACATGGAAAATTAGGTAATCCTTAGGATAAGCCTGCTTGGGATTTACCATTATTTTTTTTTATCACTTGAGTTAATGAAGAAAATAAAATGAGTTATCAAGAAAAAAAATGAAAGAATAAAATCTTTCTGAGGTGCCCTTTACACTTAGTACTTAAAAAGTAATTATTTTGATTTTTAAATACAAATTTTAATTTTAATTCTAAAGGGTGTAATCAATAATAACAAAAATACAAATAATAATAAGCCTCCTTGCTAAAAGCAATATTAATATATAAAGCTAAACTTAATCTAAACTTAATCAATCCTATGACATACTTATAATTCTATTTACAATCATCTTAAACAAAACACGTAATTTCCATACAAACAATATAACAGCCACATTTATTTTAAAAGATACTCAATATCATTTATCCTAAACAGCCATTCTCTTACTGATTTTGAAAAATTAACAAATGTACTGCACAACTGGATCTCCTTTGGTAAAATATTGAACAATTTAGCCCCTCTAAATAGAAAACAAATGTTGAATGCAGTTAGTTTTGTTTTAGGTAAAATATTAACAATCTTACGTTTAGAATATCTTTGGGGTTTGTAATCATTATTTATTTCACCACTTGCTTTAAAGAAATCTGAAAGTACCTTGTACACATACAAGTATCTAAGTGGAAGTATACCAAATGATCCGAAAAGTGGTAGCGAATGCTCCATTTTATTTTTAAATGCCATTACTCTTATAATATGATCATATATGAATTTTGTCCTCCTAGATCCAACAAATATCACACTGTGCGCCGTACGGGTCAGCTATTGTCTTTATAATATTAGTATAGATTGATATTGTGTTTAACAAAATAATATTTTTCTCATGGTAAATGCTATATGGCGTAAATTATTTAGGCGTCTTCAAAATGTAAGTTGTTGCTTCACCTTGTGAGTTTAAGTGCACTCGTCTTATAAGTTAATAGTCCAAACAATAGAGATTTTTCTTGTTATTGAATTTAACAGCAAGCGACATCTAGAGTGACTTTAAGGGAAGCACATAAGTAAGTACAATACAAAAAAACTATCAGGCAAGGAGCTTTTGCGCATTTTTTAAAAACAAATACTATGAAACTCCCGTGAAAAATTACATCCGGATCAATTGGATATAAAGGTATAATCTGTGCTAGGTTTGTGTATTACAGATGATGGATGAAATCAGCTGTTTAGATGTAGGAATGTTTCCTAAGCTAAAGGAATATGTATCTTTTCTTTAAATTTGTATAAAAAAATATATTTGTGATAAAAGGTTGTATTTATATATAGTTTATAACCTCATAGCAAATATTATAATGTATATTATAGCATACGTAAGTTATTTAGCTCATATTTAAAAAAATCAACTTCACAAGACATTATAATGATTGAAGTTGTAAACATAACCTCAAACTATAATATACACTGGGTTTACAGATGATGGGTGAAATCAGCTGTTATATTAAAATGTTACTCTACGTACGTATGATCGTACGTACACTCGCTTTTATAGGAGTTTATAACAATAAATTAAGACTTTTGTGTTTTTCGAAGATATTGTATTATGAATGGATCACGATACTCCAATGAAATGTTTGTAGACAGTTAAAAAACTACAAAATGGTTTTTTGACCTCGATCGGACCGTTTTTCACCGAGAAAAGTCGGATAAACGTTTAAAATTTACCATTTAAAAAAAATTTATCTTTGTTTATTTACAAAATTAAGGGCAGATCGTTCGGAAAATGATTGTTTATTGTGTGCATTTCAAACAGGCGGAAGCTGAAATTTGTCGAAATTTTAGTGAATTATGGAGTCCTTCATACGCAGATATAAAAAGAGCTCAATTACCTTTCTGTAAATCAATCATAAACTTGCAATTAACACCACTGGATACCTCTTACAGTTACAAATTGGACAAGTAATTTAAAAATGTTCGCAATGATATTTAGTTAAGACGTTCACTGCTAAGGACGCACATGTGAGCTTGACACTGAACACTATGAGAAGCGGCCTACGCACAGTGCATTGCACGCCAACCCCCGTATTGGGAGTATTTTCAATACACAGAGCATTGGCGAGCTTCGCACGCCAGTTTTAAGCCTGTGAACTATGGACGCACGTGTGCGTCCACTTTAAAATATTAGTGATTATTACGTAGAAAGGTTCAAAAATAAAAAAAATAAAGTAATTTCTACTTATTTCGTCCATAAATATAAAAAAATAAAAGGTCAGCTCCTAGCATATTAAGTACGAAATTTGCGTAGCAGTGAACGTATAGACATATTGATGGCTGAATCTATTAAAGATGGAATTTCAAGAACTACCAAAGATATGTTTACACTCGCCAAAGTGAATTATTAGAAGTAGGCTAATGAGTAAGCTGTTCAACTTCCTATTTCGAAATTACTTAAGGACTGTATAGCTAAAGAAATGTGAATAGGCCAATCTAAAAAAAATCGCAGCAAATTAAAAAATATTATGATGAAAATGGCAAACTACAATCAGTGAAAATATTATAGCAGGAATGTGTAGTGAATCTAATGTGGTTTATGAGTATTACAGATTTGGATAACATTAATCATGTTCTTTTCGATTGTGACATCGACAAAATACCAATAAATCATAATAAAATTTGAATATTAGTTTTTTTTACTTTCTCCACCCTATACGTAGTATATGGAGTAAGTATTGTTTTCGTAAAAATTTTCGAATTTGAATTTTTAGTGGAATTATCTGTTTTGGTGCTCCCTGAACCCAAAAATATTTTACGTGGAATTATTTGTTTTGGTGCTCCCTGAACCCAAATAGGTGTGTCTGTCCGTGGTGTCTATAGGGATGTGTACAGATCTGGAGACCATACTAACGGTCCGATTTTGATAAAATTTGGTATGTATGTGTAGTTCTGGAATATCTGTAGGCGTTTTTTTTCATTTTTCAAATTTTGACTTTTAAGTCCTTTTACCCCCCAAAAATTGCCAAAAAACTAGAAAAATCAAAATTTCTCAAAAACGGCTCTAACGATTTTGATAAAATTTGACTCATTTGTAGCCCTTAATGTACCCTACCATATGCAAGAACCCTCATCTTTCTAAATATTCTCGTTTAGGTAATAATAATAATAACTGAATTTTGTGGGTTTTGACCAAAAAGGCGGTTGTTTTTCAAAACATTTCAAAACATTTTTCCGTGCATCTATATAGGCTTGATTGACGTGTTTGGTGCAAATTTGTTCGAAATCAATAGAATAGTTTTAATAATAATTATTATTATATAATATGGATGTGTTTACATGCAATATTTTCCATGGTTGTCCTACTTTTGCAATTCTAAATAACCATCTCCTATGCTACTCTTGGGAAGGTATAAAGTTTCAACAGGGAGAAAGTATGTGGCAGTTATCTGGTACCATTTATTTACTCTGAGTTTGAAATTTAGACACTCTATTTTATTTAAATGTTCGCGAAGGTTATACCGAAAACGGAATGAATTATACTTTTCTATGTTTATTATTATAGATAGACTGTATTTTTGGTTGATTACTTACGTTTTTATTGAAGTGAAAACTTTTTTAGGCACACCGAACATATTTTGGATGAGGTAAAAATAATATGTTAACCCATCGCTTAAAGTGAGACGTTTTGCGTTTTTAATTTCGCCGATGATTTCTTCTTCTCCTTTATTGGTTTACATACATACCAGCTGATCGTAAAAGAAGAAATCGATGAAATACAATAGGCAGTGGTAAATTTAAAGGCTTAAACTAATAGCTGCTTGGGTTTGGCCACGTCACGGTAAGATAAAATGGACATGGTGATTCCTAATGTTTCAAGTTGTGTTGTTTTTATTTAAGTATAGACAATAATGATTTCAATTGGGAAAAGAAAAATAATACAATTTCGGACTAAACCAATATAACTAACGATTTATATCAATGACAGTTTTCACTTCTGTTAGCAGTCCCACGACTTCCTTTTCTTTTTGTTTATTGTATAACTTACTGGGATGTTTTTGTTTCAGAAGTAATGCGAACTCATTGCTTAGTGATTGCACCTCTTTGACCAATAAATGTATTTAACTTCATTTCACTAAGGCTGTGTAAGGTTGCAATTAAACAGTATTACTCCCAACAAAAAAAGTATATTTTGGCTCTCTCAACAGGCGCAGGTACAATTCGAAGCTTCCCTCATTTATTAGCGTAAACATTATACAAATTTGTTTCCCCCCTTCTGTTAACAGTTGCAGAAAAAAAGTTCCAAGCAAGATATTTACTAAGATTTCGATATAACAGGTTCTATATTGTTCTAAAGAAGTGAAAAATGTTTGGTTCTGTGACCTTATTTTGGTCACAACTTGCTATAAAGGTAGATCTATTGTATACTGCAAAGGTTTTAAATAACACTTACAAACACCCTTCGAAAGTAGTGTGAAAATGGGGCTTCAAGGACAAAATTACGTCATCTCTACGTCACTCTGACGTCATCACAGTTACTCTGACGTCACCCACATAATTTGTGAATGAAAATCTTCATAATGACGTACTACCTACGTGACCTGGAAAGACTCTATAACGTCACGATGACGTTACAAGCTTCATTTTATGAATAAAAATGGTTATATCGACGTCATTTTGACGTAGGAAGCAGTTTACTACAAACAAGTAGAACGTAAACCTCAAGGTTGATCGCTACGGCCACCGAGGTCGGGGACAGGTTTCTTTAACAGGTTTTGCAGCTCTTGTTATGTTCGTGTTGTTTGAATAAATAATAGATTATTTCAACCAATCAAAATTTGCGCTATAATAGACATCTCGTTTTACAGTTATGAAAGAGTGCAGTTCAAAATGTTTTCGCCTAGCCGTTTATTTGAATAATTGTGTTGTGAACAAGTTTGTGCTCAAATTTTGAAATTAGAAGACATAGATAGAATTGTGATACCTAGATATTAAACATTATTTAAAGAGAATCTATAAGAATTTATAAACGTGATGAAATGTGATTTACAGTGATATGATTATTTGAATATTGGCTTTTGTAATATTACACGTAGGGATTATTTGATGTTGATGAATCATCCGTGTGAAGTATCAGTATTTGCGAATGTAAATAATAACATATTATATCAGTGCTATTATTATGAAAATAGAACCGTTCGATAATGTAGAGATTGTTTTAGTGAGATTGTAATATTTAACGATAATATAATAGTAGGAGAGCTGGTTTTGATTATTATCAGAAATGTGTTGTTAGGGATGAATTATTAACTAATGTAAATTGTCGTTATAAAATGTATTACATCACCATTATTTAAAATATATAGTGAAGAAGAAACTCGTGACTATGCGATGGGAAAACAAATATTAAGTTAAGAGAAGTGTGCGAGAAAGAAGTAAGTTTTAACTATTTATTAAGAAAACAGTAATAGCTATTTAAAGTTAGTAGACTCTTGGATCTAGTTGTGTAAAGTAGAAATTATAATATATTTGATCAGCCGCTGGATTATTCAGTAAAAAAATCTTTAGACTTATCAGAGTATAAATCTAATAAGGAGGATGACGTGAAGAGCAGTCCTAAAAAGCAGGATGATGTAAGACAAGAACGAGTTTCATTTCGAAAGGTTACTATTAGGAGGATTCCTAAATTGCTAAATCGAATCACAGTGCGAAACCTTCCAGAAGTGTGAAGTGATTATATTTGATGACGTAGATTGTGAAAAACAAAATAATACTATAAATTATTCTACTTTGGGACGTCATAATGACATAGATATATTTTGTTTGTGTCAAAATTGCAGTTACATACCAAAAGAATTAATTAGAGATAATGCAACCCTTTTAGTTTTATTTTAAAAGCAGGATAAAAGAAACTTACAATATTTATTTAGAGAACGCATTAATAATGATATGACGTTCGAAAATGAAAAACATATGTACAAAAGTATTACAGAGAATTAAATAATGCATTTATTGTAATTAATACGGAAAGGAGTACAACTAAAGGTCGTTATCGTATCGGATTTGACACATCCATTATTATTTAAACTCCCCTCCTCCCACCATTCAGTTTTTATGACAGAACTGTTTAACTTATTTGTAATTTGATTTGTTAGAGTGTTCAGTATGTTGAATGACACTTTAGAGGAAGCAGTTGATGAGAAATTCGTTCTCGAGATAAATAATTGCATAAAATTATTAAAGCCAATCACCGCACTCTCACACGAAATAATATAATGGAAGGCGAACAGCAGTTGGAGAAACAGTTTACACCTAATTAAAGAACCTCTGAAAAAACTTGTAGAAGCTAAGTTTGGACCACTGCAGGACATTGAAGGTGAGCGTAAAGTACCTGTTAAAAGAAGTTACGTTATGGACTCATCGGAAGAAGAAAAAGAAGCACTAGATCCGGACATATTACCAGAAAAGCGGAAAGCACGCGAACTGCCTCAAGGTGTAAAACGTAAAAATTTAGTGAATTTAAGTTTGGATCATGCCGGCATCTATGAAGATTACGATTATGAAGATTTTGCCAAAACTGAAAGTAGTAAATGTAGAATGTCAAACAAGAACCTCCTATGGATGACGAGGAAATTTCAGATAACACTATAGAACCGCAAATTTAAAAAAACACCATCACTTCTACCACTAAACGAAACCATTTATGCATCGGTCGAGAGAGGAGAGGGTGATTAAGACACCCAAAGGTAGGAAGAGTCTTACTAAATTCATTAATTTTCAGGCCTATATCAAGAATATACTTCACGAAATTGATAAATGGGGTACAAAAATTCACAAGATTTGGAATACAAGTGAATGGTAACATTTGGATGTTATGAGATAAAGTGGTTGATTTAAATGGAGACGATCTGATTAACTAAAAACTTTACACGGCCACAATGAGATTATACGAATCAATTGTTACGGCTGAACCGAATCAGTACACTTACAGTGAAAAGACTTACCAGTGTACAGTGAAATTTTAAGACAACAATGTATACAGAAAAATGATTCGGCACAAGGAAAGATTAAATCCAGCAGAAGTAAAAATATAAGAATATTGTATCCAAATTATTAGGTTCAAAGAATGGCAAAGGCCTGAAAATCAAATCAGATATGGTAGTTACTGATAAAAAATCCTCATTATCATAGTTATCGTGGCTACCATCATTAGCACCACTAACGCTAACCACTACGCTCTTCGGTATAGTATTTCAGCCAGCATATAAGTAGTTAGAAATGCGACGTCATCGAGGAAGTAGTCTGATCGGAGATGCATTAATAAAATTATTGACTTACTTCCAATTGAATTACATTTACCAGGTTGTCAATATTGCGGACCTGGAACAAAACTCACTAAACGTTTGCAGCGAATATAGCCTACAGTAAGTACAAAGCTACCAAGAACAGAAACATTGCTGACAAGGAACTCATGGAGAGAGCTTGGGAACCTGAAAAGCTAGTAACAGTAGTTTTGGTGAGAAATCAGCATCGCGGGAGTAACCAACATAATGACACCCAAAACGTAAATTTCGTGGCGGAATTGTCAAGAGGAAAAAAGTAAGAAAACCTTATGTGACGGTAAATAAGAAGGTAATAATTTCAATGATTACGGATATCAAAAAGAAAATGAAAAATTTAGAAGGTAGAGACGGTGTTGAAGGTCACATATTGCATAAATTATATCCTGTAGTAGAACGAAGATTCAAAATAGTTGAAAACCCTGATCAAGTTATTTATTTGCCAATAAAAGCGCAAGGTTTACTGTATAAGATTAATATTAAACTGGAAGATCAATACGGGAACTTAGTTAATTTTAGAAACGAAAATATAAGAATTCGTCTTCATTTAAGAAGTTCAAAATAAAATAACACCATGGGATTTATCTTTTTCAGCCGTTCACATGCCGAAAATTATAGAAAATAAAAGTAAAATTGTGTCTAAAAGCGTCATTCTCGATCAAGACTCAGTGTGTTAACATTAAATAACTGTTTATTTCTCATATCCATTCCAGGATACAAATTGAATAATATAAAACAAAATGAATCATATATTAGACAATTATTCTCAAATTCTTAAACATTATGTCATAGTTGATTTCGAATGACATTAGCATAATCTGTATTCTTCAAATTCTTTCGGCAATAGCGATGACATAAGAATTCCCGTCCATCATCAAGACGTATACACGTTACCAAATAAAAGCTTTTTAATCGTAGAAGGGAATATAAAAAAAGGCGATAAAACCGCGGACGTTACAACGGCTATAGTTAATTACGCGATTGCGTTTTTGTTTGAAGAAATAAGTTATGAACTTTGTGGAATGGAAATCGGTAGAGTTAAGAATGTGGGTATTACAACTTTAATGGAGAATATTTTGACCTTAAAGGCCTAATGACCAACACGCAATGGAAAACTATGCTTGATCATCAACACAGCCTATTTCCGATGACGGAAGTTTTTCGTTTTGCGTACCGCTATGGATTTTATTGGGTTTTGCTGAAGACTATAAACAGATAGTTTAAAATGTTAAACTGGAGTTGGTATTATTAAGATCTTCTTCAGATAAAAATGCAATACTGCAAACAGCTCAACCGGATTTTAAATTTCAAAAATAGGATGGATAATGTCTGCCTCATATACGTGTCAATGATGAAGTGAAATTATCACTATTGCATTTGACAAACAAGGATGAAATAATATCCATACCATTCCGATGTTGTTAATGCACGAGCACCCTCATTACCAAAAACTAAATTTCAAACATGGTTGGTGAAAACTTCTACTATGTTGGAAAAACCTCGAAACTGTTGCTTTTCAAACAGATAGAAAATATAATGCAACCGCTAATGCTTAACATTTGGATTTTTTGCAATATTGAAAACATTTGAATTTAAAATACTATCCATATGATAATATTAATGGAAATAAAGCTATTCTATACATTCTTTTATAAGGTTCCAGTCATACTATCAAGGAAGCGATGACCAGCCACTCATAGCAAAATTGGGCTCTGAAAACACCTCTTTTTGTAACAAATGTTCCAAACAAGACGAATCGTTAAAAACTGGATCGTTGGATGTAAGAATTGAAATTCAGACAACTGTCGATTTTGCGAAATACACTGCTTGCTATTGTTCATGATGCATTTGTACAATACTCACCTTTGTCTGGAATTGTAAAGAAAATAATTTTAAGGTAATGAAAATAAATAAAACAATTTAAATATAAATCTGTTTTTTTGTATTTTATTAAACTTTATATTAGTTAGCAACACAGTTTATTCAAATAAAAATGATCAAGCGATCATGGACAATGGATCTTTACAGCTAACACTTTTAAATAAATAATGACCTAAATCATGTTAATTAATTCCATCCTCACCTGTAATCCTTTTATCATCGTTACTATTTAATGCTAACTTATTAGTTTTACAGTTTTAACAATATGAGTTCTTGGTCTAAACCAATTCATTTGTCTGTACCACTTTACGTTCACACATTTCACAGTATTTAAAATTGTATTTTTCTTCCAAAGTTAATGGTAACATCGTATTTTTGTATTACTTAAAGGTTCTCCTAAGACATTGACTTTATTTAATAGATACTAAATACATTTAGCAGCATTGCGGCCTCTAAATAAATAAGGTTTATTATCAAATAGTGATGTAATATATGAAGGACCATATTTGTTGTCAATAAAAAAATAAACATACAAAAAACTATGAGGTTTATGTTTATTAATAGTTTTTGTACAAGACAATTTATTTATACTCTGAACTGATTCACTATCATTTGGAATAAGAAGACATTCAAAATCTGCATAAGCAACTATTGGCGAACGAATCATGTGATGATAGTCAATTTTAAAACAGGTGGTGAATTATCATTTCGAAGAGAAGGCATTTTAACTATAGTAGCTTTATTATCTTTACAATATTCACTATGTTTCTTTAATGCAACAAATTGATTAATGCCTTTAGAATGTTTAAAATATCGTTTACAGGATTCAATTCTTTCTTTGTTTTGTAATTTGAGACCTTACAAACGAGAAAACGTTTTTATATTACAGTAATATCACATCTTTTGACATATATAATAGATCAAAGTAATCTATCATTTTTTCTTTACATTCTTTAAGAGGAAAAACTTAATTCTTATCGTTTAACCAAAATACATAAGACACATTATTATTACTTTAAAATTTTTGTACATGTTTTAAATACAATTTGATCAAAACTTTTACATATTTATTAAATCTTGATAACGATTGTTAACTCTTCCTGGATGTACACCTGTTACATATGAATGAATGAATTTTTATTTCCCCTTTAAGAATACAATCGGCTATACAAATATAAACACTTATATAAAATTATATACATAACATAATATCTACTTATATGCTACTATACATAAGTGTTTTAATTGTTCAATATAGTTTAATTAAATATAAAATATATACAATACTTTATTCGAAATACCAACCGAATATAAAAAACAGGAAATCAGACAACCCCATTGGAAAAGCCAGTTTTTGGCTTTTGAAAAATACATTTTACCTTTAAGGTAAATTTATCACCACTAAAATTTTGAACACCAGTTTCTATAATGTCAATAATGTTTTGTCTGTGAAAAATTTTAATGGATAGCAAATCTTTAAATTGACTTATAATATTTTTTAAGTAATAATTTATTAAATTGTTATAGAAATCCGAATCTAATTCAATAAATGTGTCAGGTAACAGGACCATATTATGTAAACGATAATTTTTTTATTCCCTTAGTAACGTGGTTAAAGGACCTGCACTTTGTTGAAACTGTTCATTATTATTAAATAAAAGTTTTATTTTAATTTTAAGGTGTTCATCCATTATCAAAAAATCTAACCTATTAAAAAAAGATAGCAGGAATTTAAAAAAGATAACAGTTTGAAACGACATCATTGATGTTAAACAGAGCTTCTTTTAGTTATATTTATGTATTTTGTATGGTATATTTTGTTCTCTGAAAACAATAGAACTTATTGTTTTATAAACTTGATCTTCTGAAGAGTTTGTTAAGAAAATGGTTACAGTATGAATATGTTTCCCCCATTCAGAAGGTTTTACAACAATAATATCGTCACAATCTGTTATTTCTATTTTAATCATATTGAAAATTGATTGTTCCTTTTTCAATATAGATATGCAAATAATAATTAATGACTAAACAAGTTGTACAAAAAAATAGTAAACGATTCATAAACAAGTTGTAAAGAAAAGCCTAACTTTAATAAAATATTACATAAGATGTAAATAGGTGTATGATTAAACATAGAAAACTAATAGCTTATATTGTCCCTGTAAATACCACAAAACTTAAAATATCTTATAACTCTAATAACACATAATAACACCTATAAACAAATTAAAGTTAATAACTGTAAAAACCCATAAACCTTTGCATACAAAAAATAAATATAAAGCCAACTACATTAATACACAAAACCATACGCAATTCATCATTCATAACAAAAACTACAAACAAAAACGAGACAACAAAAGGCACCTCTAAGGGAACACCCATGTTCCCCTGGTGTTGTCATAGAAATCTCTTTGCCATTAATTTTTCCTTTGCTAATCTGAGGAAATACTACATTATTATTTTGTTTACCAAAAAGAATACCTAACTCACTAAATACAGGATTAATACACTTTTTTTGATTTATGAAGTTAAATTTTGTTCTAATTTTGTTGAATGTGTTGAAATTGTTGGTTTTCTTGATTTTGTTGAAATTGATGTTCAATCATCATCATCATCATCATCATCATCATCATCATCATCATCATCATCAT
>JAGFPH010003181.1:59325-91260 GCA_018207615.1 Philaenus spumarius | reverse complement strand
ATCATCATCATCATCATCATCATCATCATCATCATCATCATCATCATCACCATCCTCAAAATCATTAAAAGGTTACTTAAAGAAGGCTTCTTTTGCCAGATCTATAAAAAACTTAAACGATTCTAAGGAAACAGTTTTTTAGATAATATCATAGGATTTTAGTAATTCTTTTTTATCGACTCATTATAAAGCTTAATCCATAAATTGATAAAGCTTTTTTTGCGAGTCTTCGTAACATAATTCAGTTATGAAAAAATTAAGCGAGTCAACCACTTTACATTTAATTATGTCTAACACATCTTCAAACAAACTATGTGTTACAATACCAATTGAAAAGTAGGCTAAAATAATGTCTAATTTTTGATTTGCCTTTGAAGTTAATGCTTCGTCCGAATCGATCAAGTCAACAAAATTGTATGCTTCTTGCTGAAACATTCTGAAATAAAAAAATAAAAATATTATTTTATTTAAACAACAATTATAGATCCTACAATAATTTTGTTAATGTTTATTTTACCCCAGTTTTTTTTTACAACCGCGACTAGTATCATTGATTTCATTAATGTCTACTAATTTTAGATTAACAATTTTTTCACAAAGTATTTGAGCTATGCGATCTCCATAACTTACAACATAATCATAATCAGAATGATTCAATAATAAAACCGAAACATGTCCCCTATAGTCTCCATCAGTAACTCCAGCACCAACTTCAATTTCCCATTTCCAGGCTAACCAGATCGTGAAGCAATTCTTCCATAACAACATTTTGGAATTATAAATATAAGATCTGTTTCTATAAATTTTCTACTACGTTTTGGTATTATATGTCTATGAGCGCTATAGAGATCATAAGTAACAGAATCGTCTGTTGCTTTAGTTGGAGTTAATGCACGATCGCTAATATTTTATATTGCAATGTACACTCTGAAATGACACTTGAAAAGTTCAATGTTCTTGAAGTGACACTCTAAAAGTAAACATTTTTTTAAATAAGCAAATTTTAAAAACTAATAAATATGCCTTTTTTCAAAAGAAAATGTATTCACCTTGTTTTGGTGTTAATAAATTTACGTAGTACAATTTGGCAGGAAACCTGGTAAGTTTTTGAAGTACAAATGGCAGAAAACCTTGCTTCAGTAAAATTCTGTAAACAAAAATAAAAAACTGATTTAACTTAATTTTAAGTTTAAACAAATGAATAATAAATACATTTTAAATAATATTTAAACACTTACCGGAGAACGAATAGACAGAGCGGAGACAAGTTTTTCCAAACGATGATGAATCAGTTCAAAGTATAGAGGGGAGACAAGTGCAGGCTGGTCGAGAACAGTGTGAAGGCTCTGATGAAAGAATCACAAGTCGAATGACTATAAACACCTGAAAAGTATAAGAGTAACATTGTTGACTAAGCAACGAGAGCTCACGTTTTAAAACGTGTTTATAGTTACGTAATGTTGATTATGCAATTTCCTGACAAACTGATGCAAATACATCACTTCACAGCAATTATTTTTAATAACAATCGTTATCACGATTTCTAATGTAACTATCAATTATGTAAGATTCACTACGAGCAATTATTTTAAAAACAGTCATTGTCACGATTTTTATATGTAATTATTTTAATATCGGTAATTACTTCCCGGATGATTAAACAAGATTTCACAACACGGTGTGAGGCAAGATGTATCACATTGCAAACCCACCTAATCTACTGGTAACATAACGTTCAAGCTTAAGATAAAATAATATATAGTGTATTCCGTAAGTAAACCATTGTCATTCGTTTAGTTACTTACTAAATAAGAGACAGGTTGTGTTGTAATTAATATTTCTTTTCTGAGTGTGTATTATTTGTGTTAAGAAAAAATTATTTCGTTTTTATTCCCCTTTTTGTTGTTTTGTTTGTTACAATTCAGGCAGAAAATTGTACTTTACATGCTATAAAGTTTTTAACAAATTATGGTTATTTAAAATTGTCGAATATATCTAAAAAGTTATCAATTAATGTCGACTCACGGATATTAACAGATGCTACATTTATGTTTCAAGATTATTATAATATCACAACAGATACTAAAATAAACAATGAAACTTTAGCTTTAATGGAAAAAAGCTGTGTGGAATAGCAGATAATGTTTTTAGTTTTGTGACATATGCAAAATGGGGAAACCCACAATTTCATTGAGCTGGCATTACGCATCAATCATTAGACAAATTTTAAATTTAACACAAATGGCTTTTTAAACTTGGGCTTAATACGCAGATCTTAGTTTTGATAAATATAATAACGATATATTAATATCTTTCAAAAGACTAAAACATAAGAAACAGAAAGCCTGTGGCGTATGTTATAGTAAGTGACCCTCTTCTTGGTCACTAGAGTTTTCCAAATTCAGATAATTCGACAGTTGAAATTCATTTAGATTAAGATGAAATATGGTGTTTAGCGGTAGACATTAATAAATGTTCTGAATGTTATACAAGTTTATTCAGTGTTTTAATTCACGAAATTGGTGACTTGTTATGAATATCTCTTTCAAATGATATTGATTCAATAATGCATGCATTACACAATAAGTCAGACAGTGTAAACTTTCAAATGATATTTTAGCTGTACAGAGCCTGTATGGTCAGAGAAAAAGAAGTATATGAACAACAAAAACAATCCCTAAAACAACAATAACCGCTACAACAACCAAAAAACCTGTTGTAGAAAAAATACAACTGTACCACCTTTAGTAGAACCAGATTTTTGTACTTAACGTATACAAGTAAATTTTTATTGATCAATCAACAATTATATATTTCCTTCAAGAAATGGTTTTAGATAATAAAATTAGAAGATAGCATATCATTTAGAAAGCCTCAATTAATTTCAGACTGTCTTTTCTTTTTGCCTTCGGATTTAATAAAAATTGATTTTCTCTATGAAAAACCTAATGGCAACATTGTTCTTTTTATACAAGAAAAAGTATATAGGCCTACTTTAAACTTTTCAAATTACAGTTAATACCTTATGATTATTTTATATCAAAGGAAAAAGTTTTTGGAAGTGAAAAGTTAAATATTAATGGTATAGTCAATACTTATACAGGAAAAACAATTGCTTTTTTTGACGACACGTACTACATGAAAATAGATGAATATACATTTAATGTTAAAAATTATGGTTTAAGGCATAAAACATACAACGGATTGCCTTCAAGCATTGATTCGGTTTTTAGATATACTAACGGATTATTATGTTTTTTTTAACTGTTTTTGAATTTAACGAATTTATAAATTCTGTAGTTAAAGTAGAAAAAAATAAGTTATAAATTTTTGGAATCAAATATTTTAAACTACCTTTAAGCAATGCAAATATTTTACTTAGAATATTTAATTGAATATCTCATAAACGAGCATTTATTATAAGTTTAAAAAGTTTTAGGATTATGAAAGATTTGTGATTCACTGCTAATTTTAACTTATTACAGGGCAAATTGTGATTGGTTAAAATAAGCTGCTATTTATTTCCCCCTACTATTATTCACCAGCGAATTGTGATTGGTTAAAATAATCTATTCTTTATTCAAACAATACCAACATACGGTGCTGCAAACGCGGTTAAAGAAACCTGTCCCACCTTGGCGGCCGTAGCGGTCGACCTTGAGGTCAACGTTCTACTCGTTTGTAGTAAACTGCTTGCTATGTAAAATTGACGATGATGTACCCAGTTACATTCATAAAATCAAGTTTGTAACGTCTTAGTGACGTTTTACAGTATTTTCAGGTCACGTAGGTAGTACGTCATTATGAAGATTTTCATTCATAAAATTATGTGTGTGACGTCAGAGTGACGTGTTATGTGTCCTGGAAGCCCTATTTTTACACTACTTTTGAACTTATTTTTCACTATGCCTACTAAAAGTTATGAATTTGTGAACTATTACCTCTTATTTGTTCCACCCTTTATGCTCAGAGTAGCAGTTATGGTAAAAATAATTTTGAATGGACTTGACACTGCGTCTATAAGGGGGTTGTTCCTTTTAAAATTTGCAACCTACATTTCTATTCTTGCGCTAAGGGTTGCAGTTATAAAAATAAAGGCCCAGACAAAAGTTTTTGTTAATATTTAGATGATTTACAAAATGTTTGATATGGTGTCTACTAGAATTTAATGGATATTTAATTATTTGACCTCATTTTGGTTACTCTTTGCTGTAAAGGTTCCTTGTATAAAAATTGTTTCAATTAACAGTTTGAGATAACATTTATAGAGTTTACAACAACCTTGCACCTGTTTGATACTGTCCCTACTATATGTTTTGAACCCTTATATTCCAAGGTAGCAGTATTCACAAAAAATTCAGAAAAAAAATGTTGATAGTGTTTAGGAAATAAATAACAATTTTGAACGGGTCTTGTCATTGTGTACTCTAAATGGGTATTGAATTTGTTGTTCTGTGACCAAATTTGTGTTACGGTAAAAATTGGTCGAATCAAAAAATATTCAATATCAAAGTTTTAGAAAAAATTTTAAAAGAGTTTCCACAACCATGGACGGTTTTGGTATTGTGAATATTAAGGATGTAGGGAATTGCTTTGTTCTTCAGACCCCATTGTTTTTAATCCTTGACCTAATGATTGGTGTTCTTCAAACAAATTGGTTGGTACTACTCTTAGGAAGTATACTACTTTAAACGGATGGAATATTTTTAATTTAACGGGAGTTCGCAATTTAAAACAAATCCTTTTCTATTTTCTACTTAGTCCAGTTAAATTGTCTCCGGGGATGCCTTAACAGAGAAAAAATATAGAAGTTTTTTCTCACTCGTCCTATATGTTTCTTGGAGTTCTGAATCCGAATTTCAACTTTGCTGCTTCCAACGGATATTGCTTCACAACAAAAATCGTAATACCCTAAAAATGTTCGTCATTTTTTAAAGATTTTGTCAAAAGTCATAAAACTACTGTTGGCTACTCTATTAAAGCACTTTAAATTTTCTACAAAAAGCACCCATCAAAAGTTTTAGTTGAACGGTTTATACGCTAGAGCACGCTGAAAAAAGGGAAACATTTTTCTACTTTGTGGAAGAGCCAGTTTTTTGTTAGTTTTTCACTTGTAACTCAAAAACTATGCTTGTAATTACAAAGAAATTGCATCCTGCTAAAACTTTACTAAATCCACTACAAATTACAACCTTAATCACTTATTTTATCCAAATCGTGTAGCCGCTAGAGCGCGTTGAAATTTGATGTCATATTACGGGAAACCGCTAAGTCAAGAGTCCTTCGCCCAAAACTCAGTAGAGACCTATACTATCTCTATTTACTTATTAAAAACTATTTATTTGGGCTTTATAATCAATAATACATGTTATTTTGATATACAATTAATTATACAGGGGTGTCAAAAAGTCCCGGAACAACCCAATATCTTTTTTTAGAATATGGCTGATTTTTCACCTCCTCTGGGGGACGGCCCGTCAGGAGTCGGTGAAAAATCTTAAGTGTAAGCATGGGTTGTTATGCATATCATTTTAAAGGTCTTGATGAGACAAACACAACGACATAATAAAAATGAAAAATGGATGATCCTGAAAAAAGTTATGGCTGTTCATAGTTTTGATATGCTGCATGTTAAATGAGCCTTATTCTAAGTTTGAATAAGTTGATTCAGCCCAGAGGAGATGAAAAATCAACTGTAGCATAAACAAGTAGTTCTTTATACCCGTAAACAATTTGCAGAGTTGAACGTGTAATACATGGAACATGTAAAAATAAATTAAACTTAGAATAAGGCTCATTTAACATGCAGCATATCAAAACATTGAACAGCCATAACTTTTTTCAGGATCATCCATTTTTCATTTTTATTATGTCGTTGTGTTTGTCTCATCAAGACCTTTAAAATGATATGCATAACAACCCATGCTTACATTTAAGATTTTTCACCGACTCCTGACGGGCCGTCCCCCAGAGGAGGTGAAAAATCAGCCATATTCTAAAAAAGTAGTTTTTTATACCCATAAACAATTTGCAAAGTTTCAATTGTGTAAGTGGAACCTGGAAAAAGATATTGGGTTGTTCCGGGACTTTTTGCCACCCCTGTATATTGATTTAATTACTGTTTTTAATTATAAAACACCATTTGACTGGACTAACTCCCTTGGTCTAATTTTGCCCATCAACGAACTAGACCGAGATTCTCCACCAAGATATTTGTATGTTCAAGCCTGGAAGTAGATTGTGCAAAATTACTACCGTATGGTTAGAAAAAAATTTCAAAAGTTGTGACTATCAAAGAGACAATTTCTTCAAAACCAGCCTAATTCATTTAAAACACATTAGTTTAAAACAATTTAAAACAACTTTCGTAGTACCACAGACAACAAAATTATATGAAAATACAAAATTCCAAATTAAAAATAAACGGGCTCGCAAACACTTAAAAAGTAGAAATACGATGTGTGGATGTGAAGAAAACATTTTACTCAGAAGATCTGTCATACCACAAAAAAAAAGAAGAAAGTAATAAACCTAGTTTCTCTTGTTTGTATACCATCGTTCGTACATCCAAAATAAATCATTAATGTCATTATAAATAATTCGACCACGCAGCTGAACCGCTGACGCGAGTTGAGCGAATGTAGTTTATATGTTTTGTGGTATCAACCAACTATTTGGGAAATTGGTCTACTAACGAAGGCCCTCAACACGTTCACTGCTTCGAAAATTTCGTACTTCCTATGCTAGGAGCTGACATTTTATTTTTTATATTTATAGCCAAAATAAGTAGAAATTACTTTATTTTTTATTTTTGAACCTTTATACGTAATAATCGCTAATACTTTAAAGCGGACGCACATGTGCTTAAAAATCACACAGGCTTAAAATTGGCGTACGAAGCACTCAATGCACGGTTTATTGAAAATACTCCCAATACGGGGGTTGGCGTGCGAAGCACGCAATGCACTGTGGGTCGGCCGTTTTTCATAGTGTTCAGTGTCTAGCTCACATGTGCGTCCTTAGCAGTGGACGTGTTAATAGCTGCCTGCATGTACGAAATAAATCAAATTTCTTTACACCGCAGCCTCCAGTCTCGGCTTATGCGCTGCTTCGTTCCGCTTTTTGTGTTTGCACATAGTCCTTGCGGTCTCGTTTTATGGACTGCGATTCGCGATTTTGCATCCAGGCAGTCGGCCTAGGATCAGGATCTGCCTCCACGGTAAAACCCCCCACGTGGAATTGAACTGGGTAGTTGTATGGCATTTTACGTTTTGATGGATTTTGAAGGAACCAGAAACGCTAAAAGATCGTGTAAAAACACAAAATGTAGAGAATAATCTCCTATATGTATAAAAGTTTCATTCTAGTACGAAAAGATTCCAAAAAATTTTACCTCGGGTTAAAAAACATGCTTCTTGTTGTTGGGTTGTTTTAGCTAACGAACTCGTCATAAAAAAACAACTTGTATATCAAATTTGGACCAAATTGGACGTAAAATCAGGCCTTTAAAAAGCAAACACATGTATATACTACATGTATAGACCTACAGAGTGTTCATAAAGTCCCTTTAACCCCCTTTGTTATTTTTGTTATTGAAAATAAGTTAACAAAACTTTGTATATATCTTGTGTTGCATAACAGGAACAGATGTTTTGACATATCTGAACCTTTATGATTTGGGTGGGGGCTTGAGGGGTAGGGGATTTAAAAATTTCGAATATAAAGCGAATATAAAGGTAGGTCATGTAATACACAATTGAAAAGCTTATTAAAAGATAAACACAAAGCAGATTATTAATTTGTTATATTAGGAATAAGTAGGTTGTATGTTATTTTCCCGAACTTTGACTGTTTATTACTTTGATACAAAGTAAGATATTAAGATCTAGTTTGCGCCATTGTGTTTCTCTTTTAATAAGCTTTCCAATGGTGTAGTACATGACCTACCTTTATATTTGAAATTGTTAGTACTCTTACCTAAGCCCCCCAAAATCATAGAGGATCAGATATGTCAAAAAATTCGTTCTGTTATGTACAAGATATATACAAAGTTTTGTTGACTTATTTTCAGTAACAAAAATAATGAGGGGCGTTAAGGGACTCTGTGTGTATGTTTGAATAATATATTTAACTTTAATGGCACCCCAAACGTGTTCTGGGACCATAATAGGCGCTCATTTACCCCCAGCGTCAATTTCAATAGCTTATTTTTCCTATGGTTATTCGCTAATCCAAATTTTAACTTTTCTCAGAAAAATATTTCCAACTAGTGATCTAATGCAAGGTAATGTTATAATTATTAATTTAACATTGTGATCAAGAAGTAGGATTTATAATGAAAATATTTCTATTTTCTACTTGGTTTTGTGTTAAGAGGTACGTAATTTCGAAAAAAAAAACCGCTATGTGATAAAAATTTATAGATTTTATTCATAACGTCAAGACTTTTTTATCCTTGGCAATTTTTTATAAAAGCCAACAGTTTTCGTGTAATTTGTACTTGAAATTTATTTATTTATTTTTTTGAACACTAGCTTTTTGCAGTAATAGATAGTAAAATAATTTCCATTTAAAAAGACATGTTGTCAAGTCACATCATAAAACGTATTAATTTTTCCAAATAATTTTATTATAAATAGCCTTAATAGTTTTTCGCCGATAAAATTAAACCCATCTTAAAATATAGAATTTTGTTAAATTTGTATTTTATTCTTGAATATTCCTAATCTCTTTCCTCATATCCCCGTTTGACTCTGGAACTGCATTCGTGATAGCCCTATTTAAACAGTAAAGAGAAAAAGGAAAGCAGTCGTGCAACTATAGTCTATAGACAATCAAGTATATATGTTATTTTTTAGATTTCAATTTTAAATGGGACAAGATAAAAATAATGATCAAATTTCGGATTAAACCAATAAAATTTGGTTAGAAAACCAACGATTTATATATTCATGACAGTTTTCACTTCTGCGCTCAACACAGGTTCTAGAAAGTCTTCGACTAAGGCTACTTTGTTATAATTTTAATATCAGTTGTTACATATTTAAGATAAGGGTCTGCTGTAGTGGCGGCCATCTTGGAGTTTTATCCCACAAGAGCAGTGTTAAATTTCAAACCATTTATTTCGTTTATTTTTTATCATAAAATTGTTTGCAAGGTCTTATTTTAAGCACAATTACAATACGCATCCGTTTTGCATTTTAGATTTTTTTTAAATGCTTTTCTTTTGTTATGTAATTGACATTTTGTAAGTACAAAGTTTGAATTTTTTTCCTAACACAATAAAAAATTTATGATGAAAAGTAATTTGCAAGCCGGATCCAAAATTGTATAAAGAATATTCAGTTTTTTTTTCAGCACTCAATTACAAAAGATGCATTTATCAAATGGTTTGAGATGAGGCAATGTCAAAGCACTCAGCTGCAAGAAATTGCACTGTTTAGATACGGTTATAGAGAGAAGCGCTTGCGTTTCCGGTTGCTTTCTCGTTTACTGGAGCAGACCCTTAACACGATCATTGCTACGCAAATTTCGTATTTCCTATGCTAGGAGCTGACCTTTTATTTTTTTTTTTATTTATAGCCTAAATGAGTAGAAATTACTTTATTTTTTATTTTTGAACCTTTCTACGTAATAACCACTAATATTTTAAAGCGGACGCACATGTACGTCCATAGCACATAGGCCTAAAATTGGCGTGCGAGGCACGCAATGCACTGTGTATTGAAAATACTCCCAATACTGGGGTTGGCGTGCAATGCACTGTGCGTCAGCCTCATCTCATAGTGTTCAATGTCAAGCTCACATGTGCGTCCTTAGCAGTGAACGTGTTAAAGAGGTTTTCACTACAATAATCCGAATACAATTCGAGTTTTGTTTTTGTAATCGTCACTATCATTTTTAATGATTTCAAAGGAAAATTTCTCTCACATAAACTTTAAACCTTGCGAAAGTTCATGTAGGCCTACACGCTGTCTATCCACCCTGTTCTACCGTGTGTTACAGCGCCAATACGAGCAGGATTTTAATTCTGTTTATCTGAAACAGCTGTGGAGCATTATTGGGTGCCTGTCTAGTACGCGTTTGGTCGGTCTCTACAAAATAATTGAAAACCCTATCCGAATAAATATACGAAGAATCAAAAAGATCCCTTTTACTGTACATTGTTAACTTTCAACGATATCTTCGTGTTCACAAAGATTTGGGCAATAAACATATATCCTGGAACCTTTCCATGAAATATACCAACTTTTTACGCAAAGAAAATATAAGTTTTCAAACAATACGTTTGAAAATCACAAACCCTTACCTGAATATTCAGGACACTCTGTAGCCTTATCAAATATATACTGATAAAAAACAAACGCTTTTCGGTTGAACGTAACTAAGGAAATTAGAATTTATCGGACAGGCCTGCCCCGACGGGTGATAAATCGATCCCTTCCCGTGCGGGGAATAAAACCATCTAAAAGCTTGTATTGGGCGCAATAAATCTAATTACCTTTGAAATATTGCATGGTCTAATTTCAGGGGGTGAATACAGAACGCGGTACAGCCGAGGTAGCAAAGGCTTCGGTGGATTGTGGTGAAATTGAGTTATCAATTTGCAGCTAAACTAATTTTGATTTCTATAGTAACTTATAGCCCGATATCTTTAGTGTATAATTAAATTTGGAAGGAAATGCCTCAGTATTATCAGGTTAAATCTACAAATTCTCAGTTATGAGGATATGTATGTACATCTTCGTTATGGCTTTCTACAGTCCTTATCAGTGTATCGTGAAGGCATTGCGAGATGATATACGAGGTTAAAACAAAAAAATATTACAAATTAGCGAAAATCACCCTTCCTTTATAAAATTTGTAAAAGTCAGAATTTCTGGCTTACGTTTACAATACGCTTCCCTGTAGATATTATCGCAGATGACGATTTTTTTGTTTGAACGTTAAAAACTTAGTCTAAATAGGAAACAAACCCTATAAATAAAATAAATAATATATGCCTAAATGCACAAAAACTAAAAAAACCCAAAATAATTTTGTTTTTAAATGTATCAAAGAAAAAACATCGCATCAATTTAATGACATTAGATATTTCAATCTTGCAAATAGGCCATCAGTTGTCATAGATATGAGCATAAGAATAATAATTATGCAGGGTAGGCTATTTATTTTCTATACTAATATTATAAAGAGGTAAAATGTGTTTGTTTTTTTGTATTACTCTGGAACTACTGAACCGATTGAAAAATAGTTTTACTAATAAAAAGCTTCACTATCCCTGAGTAACATATAGTATAATTAATTTTGAAAAAAACATTTTTTATTTCAATATTTGTAAATTTAGTCGGACAAAATTCTTAGGTAAGGCCTAGACTGATTTACCAACACATATTTCTTGAATGTATTTACATTCATTACCATAGCAACCAATTGAATAAAATGAGAGATAAAACCGCTGTTTGCTCTAATATTTCCATTAACACCTGATTTCAAACTTTGAAGCAATTATTTGTACTGTATTTCTAACTTTTAGGTTAGGCTTTTATTAAAATGTAGATCTGAGACTTGCTGGTTCTTTTAACCTTTAGGCTTACTATAACTGATGTTATAAAATATACGAAACAATTTGATTTGAACTTTTAACATTACTTACCATCTTAGCTTTGGGGTGATTATTAATCCTACACCTTTATTACAAAGAAAACATAACATGATTATGAGTAAAGAAGGTTCAAATGGGGTTGGCGTGCGGAGCACGAAGGGGTTTCCCCTAATATTATATAAATTATAATTAAGCCAACGAACTTATTTGGCCCAGTGAGGACGCACCTGAATATATGTAAATATATGTTCTCAGTGTATTGTTGACTCTGTACTTCGAGGGTTACTAGGCCTATAAACCCTGTCAATAGTGCGGCTAGCTTGCACCCCAAATGGCTCTAATAGCAAATAACCGTCAAGTTCAGAATCATTACGTATAATGTTGAATCGCCAAAAACTTTCAACAATAAAACAAACAAAATTGTATGAAAAAAACCTCACTGGGGTTTTTGTGTAAATAGTTATGGCAACGATATATAACCTTTTTTAAGCACATTTTAAGTCCTGTAAATTTAAAATTGTAGTTTTCTTTTATTACAGCTTAAGTAAACAATTTTGATAAAAATAAACGTATTTTTATCTAAACAAAATTAATAAACGGTACCAGGAACTGGCACATATTTTCTCACAAATACATTTAAATTACTAAACAGATTCACTGTGACTTGTAGGGTGGGGTAGGAGAGTTTTTTTTATTAAAGTTGGAGATTAACTAATAAATATTATTATTATTATTATTATTATCTAGAGAGAAAACTATTCGATCGATTTCGAAAAAATTTGCACCAAACACGTCAATTAGGTCTTCATAGAAGCACGTAAAATGGTTTTGAAATTTTTTTTAAACAACCCGCTTTATGGCCAAAAACCCCCAAAAACAGTTATTATTATTATTATTATTATTAGCTAAACGAGAATTTTTAGAAAGATTCGGGTTTCTGTATACGGTAGGGCACATTAAAGGCTACAAATATGCCAAATTTTATCAAAATCGTTAGAGCCGTTTTTTAATAAAAAAATAATAACTGATTTTTTGGGGGTTTTTTGGCCAAAAAGGGGGTTGTTTTTCAAAATTGTTCAAAACCCTTTTTTGTGCATCTATGCAGGTGTACTGGACATGTCTGGTGGAAATTTGGTTGAAATCGATCGAATAGTTTTCTCTCTAGCTTTGTATACTTTTATTAAAGTAGGCGATTAACTAATAAATATTATTATTATTAGCTAGAGAGAAAACTATTCGATCGATTTCGAACAAATTTGCACCAAACTCGTCAATTAGGTCTTTATAATTGCACGTAAAAAGGTTTTGAACATTTTTGAAAAACAACCCCCTTTATGGCCAAAAACCCCCCAAAAATCAGTTATTATTATTATTATTATTATTAGCTAAACGAGAATTTTTAGAAAGATGCGGGTTTTTGTATATGGTAGGGCACATTAAAGGCTACAAATAAGCCAAATTTTATCAAAATCGTTAGTGCCGTTTTTTTATAAAAAAATAATAACTGATTTTTTGGGGGTTTTTTGGCCAAAAAGGGGATTGTTTTTCAAAATTGTTCAAAACCCTTTTTCGTGCATCTATACAGGCTTACTGGACATGTCTGGTGCAAATTTGGTTGAAATCGATCGAATAGTTTTCTCTCTAGCTTTGTCTACATACAGACATACATACTGACATACAGACATACATACAGACAGACATTTTGTAAAAACCACTTTTTTGGACTCAGGGGGTCCCAAAACGGATATTTCCACAAAAATCTCAACATCGATTTTTTTTGCGATCACTATACTTTCTCTATACTATAGTATGGTGAGAAAGTAAAATGAATACAACTTTTGAGAATAGCATACATTTTATGAGATTTTATAAATAGCACTGCTTTGTAAATAGCACTGTAAAGCACATTATTTTTTTGTAAAACATACAAATAATAATATTTGTTACAATAGGCAAACGTAGCGGAATTTTGCTTGGTTTTAAATTTATCAAGGTGTTTGTAATTTCATTGAATCAATGAACTGGAAAAACGTAGACCATGACGAATATTGAATCCAGGATAGTTTTCCGATCCTGGGTTCAAATCCCGGTCTTGGAATAAGATTTTTCACTTGTAATTCAGCTAATTTAACCCTTGGTGGGGAAGTGTTGGTAAATAGAGTAAAATTACTACATCTTTAGAAATATTTATACTTTTGTAGGCTTTTGTTTAACTCATTCTTTGCATTGATTTTTCAAAAATGGTTATTTTCAAACGTATTTCGAGTATTTTTGTAGTTAAAATATCTTGTGTGACAGCCTGATTTGATAGCGTATGTCAACCGAGGCGTGTTATACAAACATAACCTCAAAACGAACCAGCTGATTGTTCAAGTTGAATTTATTCAAACCGATCAATACTATTACATAGTGATTATGTTGAGTTGTATATATATACTCAAGTACAAAATATCAGAGTACATCAAGTGAAAACTAATCAAACAATTAGGCCTATAATTTATTTAATAATGTTTTTTTTTAAATAAACCTAATTGAATATACTGTACAACTTACTTGCTTCGCAGTTGATATTGTTCACGATACCAAGTATTTAATCACTATTACAACACAATACCACACTTTCAAGACAACACAAGTGTCTGTTAACAGCGACAATAACAACAAAAAACAACGAACACAAGTTTTCGCGCTCACGACTGCCGACGTTGCCACTAGACGTGTATTCCCAACGTGGTCAGTGCACCTAACGTAAACAGTGTTGTCAGATTGTGCACAACTCAATTGCATTTTATTTTATTACAAGTAGAGTGTACATTTACTTCGTTCCGTTTTTGTTTATAACTTTAACAATATATAAAATTCGTTTTGAACAATTTTATAATAAATTTACCTTTACCTTTGTAGTTGTGTGTTGTACTGGTGTAAATTTCCTTAGTCTAAACTACATAATTTCATGTTTTCAAAATAATTAATGTATTTTAGAACATTATAATTTATGGTAAAATCCCCGATCTTTAATGTTTGTAATGTGCTAGTTTCAATGTTTATAATTTTAGTTTTGCCTCTTTAATGCAAATTAGTCAACAAGTCAAAGAACCGATAGGCTTTCTAGTTTTGTCCAATTTCCTAAAAAAACTGTTTTATTTTGCAGTTAAAAGAATTTCTTTTCTTCCTTAACTGTTTACGCCAATCGTTCTCAAGATATAAAATAACAATGCTGTTTAAATCCAAAAACAGAAAAAACTGAAGAAACACAACTCGCATGGCAAGGGTTCCGTACCTACTCCACCTTAAGACATCCAGAGTTTTCAGTTCTAATTTGTGTAGTCTATATAATAATAAACGGTACCAGGAACTGGCACATACTTTCTCACAAACATATTTAAATTATTAAACAGATTTATTGTGACTTGTAGGGTAGGGTAGGAGAGTTTTTTTATTAAAGTTGGAGATTAACTAATAAATATTATTATTATTATCTAGAAAGAAAACTATTCGATCGAATTCGAAAAAAATTTTCACCAAACACGTCAATTAGGTCTTTATAGATGCACGTAAAAAGGTTTTCAACATTTTTTTTTAAACAACCCGCTTTATGGCCAAAAAACCCCCAAAAATCAGTTATTATTGTTATTATTAGCTAAACGAAAATTTTTAGAAAGATGCGGGTTTTTGTGTATGGTAGGGCACATTAAAGGCCACAAATAAGCCAAATTTTATCAAAATCGTTAGAGCCGTTTTTTTATAAAAAAATAATAACAGATTTTTTGGGGGTTTTTTGGCCAAAAAGGGGGTTGTTTTAGAAAAAATTTTAAAACCTTTTTTCGTGCATCTATACAGGCGTACTGGACGTGTTTGGTGCAAATTTAGTTGAAATCGATCGAATAGTTTTCTCTCTAGCTTTGTATACTTTTATTAAAGTTGGAGATTAACTAATAAATATTATTATTATTATCTAGAGAGAAAACTATTCGATCGATTTCGAACAAATTTGCACCAAACACGTCAATTAGGTATTTATAGATGCACGTAAAAAGGTTTTGAAAATTTTTGAAAAACAACCCCCTTTATGGCCAAAAAACTCCCCAAAATTAGTTATTATTATTATTAGCTAAACGAGAATTTTTAGAAAGATTTTTGGTATATGGTTTTTGTATATGGTAGGGCACATTAAAGGCTACAAATAAGCAACATTTTATCAAAATCGCTAGTTTTTATAAAAAAATAATAACTGATTTTTTTTGGGTTTTTTGGCCAAAAAGGGGGTTGTTTTTCACAATTGTTCAAAACCCTTTTTCGTGCATCTATAAAGGCGTACTGGACATGTCTGGTGCAAATTTGGTTGAAATCGATCGAATAGTTTTCTCTCTAGCTTTGTATACATACATACATACATACATACATACATACATACATACATACATACAGACATACAGACATACAGACATACATACAGACATACAGACAGACATTTTGTAAAATCCACTTTTTTGGACTCAGGGGGTCCCAAAACGGATATTTCCACAAAAATCTCAACATCGATTTTTTTTGCGATCACTATACTTTCTCTATACTATAGTATAGTGAGAAAGTAAAAAAAATGAATTGATGTTCCTTTGTAAGCGCATCACTTGAGAATGGTTGAACCAATTTTGCTATTTTTTGTTTTAAAATGTTCGTAATAGTCCCAACTAGGTTTTATATAAATGAAAATTTCAAAAGTTTCCCGAAAAATCTTCAAATTAGGAAAAACTAAACAGCCTCTTTTGTATGGACTCAAGACCATAGCGAACAAAAACAGCTGTTCGTATAAAAAGCTTAGCAACTCGTCATGTTTACTTTTATTCATTACCATAGCAACTTTAATCAGCATTTATAATCAGGTTATTGTTCTTCAAAACCAACAGCTTTTTTAGGTTAGATTGACCAACTTAATTTTAGGTTAGGTCTACAATGAACCAAAACACTTTATTTGCAACCAATTGGGCTTATTTAGGATCAGGGTTTTTACAATTCTTCACAACCATAAGTTTTTTCGGTTAGGTAAAAACAAACAAAAGGTTTACTGTATTATCTATAAAGGTTTACAAACTATAAATCTAAATTTGTTTAGTATATTCTTAAGTGGCTAAAACCCATTTTGCAATTCGATTAGTTAAGTCAATGTAATTAAATGGAATAACTACCCTTTAAATTAAATCAAGCAATAGCGAAGCATTGCTGGGACCACTAGTTAATAATAAAAACATACGTAATATATTACAAATACACTCGATCATAATGAACTAATCATATAACCGTCAACAATAACCAAATTGGTAATACATTATGGTGTAGACCAGTGAATGAAGGCCATGGCTCCCAAACACAATATTACCGTACTAGCACTAATGACCGATATAGTTTACCTGAAAAGTATACGAACGTTAAAAAGTGTAACTCCAAAATATTGCTTTCAATATTTTATCTGTAATACTTTCGAAAACAGAAAGACAATCTGTTTTTAGCACTGAAACCTCTTTTATCCGAAATTGATGGACCTGACGCTTTCCGCGTAAATAAAATTTCGGATAAACCGATTTTGGCGTTTTTTACCATTATTGGGCCTACAGTTTTATGTAAAAATCAAATCATTTGTGACAGAAAATTACAGAAACAATAAGATTATTTATTTTGAGTTACATTTAAACAACTGAACAACTAAAATTTAGATTTTTATAATAAAATAACAAAATATTTACAGTGTTAAACAAATTTTGTTTTCAAAATTTTGTCCGGATAAACAGAATTTTCGGATAAACGAGGTTTTAGAGTGTAACATTGAACAAAATTATTAGTTCAAAATTTATAATAATAGTTTTTATATCCATAAATAAAGACCATACGAAATACAAGATTATTAAAAACTATTTTTATTTTCGTAATAACAGTCTTAGGTCCCCGAAAATGTTTAGATACATATTTTTTATTGTAAAAAATGCAATATGTCAATTAGTTTGCATTATAATTACGTGAAAAACTTGGAAACGGAGAAAATAAAAAAACCCAACTTTGCTACTGATATTATTGCAGCAGTTATTTGCTAAATAAAAAGTAATAAAAAGAACGAGGGGCGTGGGGGGGGGGGGGGGATCGAGTCTTTACCACACCTTATAAATTAACTTTATTCTGTTTTAATTGTATCGCTCAAAACAGTCCATAAACTAACAATTCCATTTCATATCGAAGCACGCACTAGATTTACAACATCTGCATGAAGTAATCACACTGCGCAGAATCTATTTCAGCAGAGACGCCACATTTACATTGTCTTTGAATTTATGTAAAGTCTCCGTTTTTTGCTGCTTTTTATTTATAGGGTTACTAATGAAGCGGTGTTTTATGTTACGCGTTGTGCCTTTATCTATTCGACAGGGATTAGGGTGGTTTGGAAATGTGGGAAGATTGTTCATTTTGTGGTTTAGTCTTTGAAATGAAACGTCGAATTCGAGTCACGACGAAAATAATAAATGTATTAATTCGATTTATTTAAATACATTCATTAAAATATTATAGTTGAACAAGTGTTGCATCTGACTTATTTTTTAATAAAACTTAAATCAAATGCACTGCGCTTATGTAAAATGTCCAATGTTCATTGTTTTGGTGTCCAAGCCACTGTCTAATAATATATAGTAATAAAATGAAATATTACCGTTTTTTACTCCGTCATGTGGCTTCTTCTTCGTCTTATTAATTGGACGCGTTTCGGGGTCGAAACCCCTTCTTCAGTATTTCACTCCGTAGAGTTCGTCAAACACTAAATAAATAAACACTTAAATAAAACAAAAAACATTACACACACGCACAAGTTTTTACATTTATAAAAAGTCTGTAGGTGCACACCGTTTCGTGGACCGCAATAAGATGCGAATAGCTGATATGAATTGTTTAACCTTTAAACTTGTCCTAATCGCAAATGCAGTAGTCCATTTTACTATTTTAAGGGACAATATTTAAATTTTAAATTAAATAAAGTTAAGTACATACACATATTTTTTACTGTAAATGTCCAGTGTATTGATTTTCTGTTTTAAAAGTTGTAATTTACTTTTGTAAATTCTAATGCTATTACTTTAGTTTTTATGAACGGTACTTTTTTGGTCTATAAAGTTAAACTTATTTTAAACTTGTAAAAATTCTATTCTTTTCTATACACCTTTCATTCCCCCGTAGTAATGGTTTGAAACATACATTCTTGCATTAATCGCTCGTTGACACGATTGTTATTCAAAAATATAGACATAAAAGTGCATTTTGTAAGTGTTTTTTTTTTTAAGTTAACTTCAGCTCACACCAAGAAAGAGCACCTGTTGGCAACATCGCTTTGTAGTGAGGGTGGGGAGAATGGACCGGTTTGCTTTGTATCCGTGGCCTTGGGGTAGGTGGAATTGGTTCCTTTTTTCAGTTCCTTGCACTTCTACTTCAGTTTGACGGGAGTTGAACTGGTGAAGTTGAAAACCTTCCGGGTTGAGGCAGTGGTAGAACCCAATTGCCAGTGGGAAGGAGAGGAGAGAATACGTGAAAGACTAAAACTGTAAAAACTATAAAGCCAAAAACTGTCATAATTAAATAGTTCATTTCTGTTCAATAAAACTGAAACCATTTATAATGTTTGTAAAACTTTTATGATTAATTTATTAAGCCTGGCGTTAAATTGAGATAGGCATATATTTAAATTACTTTTCGAAAGCGTAATTAATATGATTTTATTATTATTATTTATTTTATACTGTGTCAGTGAATATATTCTCACATAAATTAATTGTTAGACGATTTGGATTTCTATAAAATCAATCTGTAATTTTATAATGAAGAAATATTACAGTTTTTGTAATAATAAGAAATACATAACTTCTTATTTACGTAAAAAAGGCTGCATTTTAGCTGAAGGGTTAACTGTATGCCTACTGTCTCCAGCGCTGTTCCAATCCGGTTAATGAATGTGTGTGTAGCAGTATTATTTTTGAAAAAAGTGGAATTTTACATTAAAACTCAAATACTAAAAGACACACATACAAGAAAGAACAGTATGTTAAAATATGTGTAGCAATGTTGCAAGAAAGTTGGTTACACTTTGTGAAATTTCATAATAGTTTATATTTTGCCTATATACTAACATTTTCAATTAAAAAAAGTAAAATAAATATAAAAAAAAATATGTAAATACAGTTATTCAGAAAACAATGTTGATAATCAAATTAGTTTTATTCCACTTTTCCTATTTTTAAAAGATGAAATAACAACTGTATAATTTACTCGACGACAATTTGCTCCAAACAAGATTTAATTGAAATTCGCTCTCTAATTTTATACCACGCACTGTAAAATAATTCTTTTTTACTACACAAACATAAATCAAGTTAATAATTCAATTATCCACATAACATAGTTTAATGTATATTTGCGCCTTCAAGTAGAAGATATGTTAACCAACAAGTAGGCAAGTGTTGTAGTCTACCTTCTTCAATGAAGGCGAATAACGTCTTTCAATAAAATGTGTTTTTGTGCATGCTTTGATTATTAAGGAACAGAGGTATAACTGAGAACTAGTATACTTTTATTAACTCGTTCTTCTTAAAAATCAGTCCCTTAACCCTTTGGGTCCCAGTCCATAAATATGGTTGGTCTGAAAAATGTCATATGCAGTTTATTGGAAAATATGCTGAATAATCCCAGGCCAAAAAATGTGTTACGGTAGAGGTTTGGTAAACAAATTATGAGTTGCCTTGTATTGAAGCTATTTTAATGTTTGTGGTACCAAAATGTTACAAAGTAATTTGTCTATTAAACATACTAATTTTATGATTCAATTATATTTTTTTAAACATTTTTATGTCGTAAATTGTGTGTTTGTTTTTGAAAAATTTAAAAAAAATGTGTTTGTGATATTTTTGAAAGAAAAACTAGAATTTTTTTACCGTGGGAAACATTAAAAATTGAATCCTTATACTATTTTCCATATGTGAACACAATTTTAAGTCATTTGATTAAAAAATAATATCTGGTTTTATGTCGCAAAATGAAAAAGTAAAAATTAACATAGGCCTAACCTAACTAAACATTCTTAGAAAGTGAGTTCATTTTATTAGTGAGTGTTTTTATTATTACAAATTAAAATACAATTAATAATATTAAAACCAGAAACTGTATCAGTAAATAACGAAAATGTCATTTAAAAACACACAAACTAAAAAACAAACTTTAACCTCACTAAAAAGGCGTGGTAAACAATCTTGGTATGTTTACAAACATCCTACCAATATATTACAAGTAGCACTAAATTTCACTATTGTTATTGTTTAACACTCACAACTAGATCACTAAATAACTCAAATATACACTAAAGTGCACTAAAGAACATAGAAAAAAATCGAAAAATGAATGTTAAATTTACCAGTAAACAAACGAATAGACGAATGACAACTAAACTGCGCAGTTAGATTACGTCAGCTGTCAGATCGTTTTAAAAATTGCAATACGCACTTATAATGATTAAATTAAGGCTTATACTAATCACATATATTATTTCTCAAGGCCATTTTTTTATCGGTACGCCATAACTTCCTTAATACATCATCAAATTACATGAACGAGGCATCATTTTAAAGCTTTCCTTAACCATTACACCGGAAAAATATACAAAATACAATTATATATAAAAACAAAATATATATATAAATAAAGAATCCGAAAGTAACAGTTATGTAAGATCAAGTAAGTTGTAGGGATATTTTCCTGGCGTTGGCAACACTGATGATAACAATACCCAGCCGGAGAGCTGCCGTTACGCCACTACATTGCTATTTTTAATTAATTGTATATTTAGTATCGTATAGTATACGCACAATACGATACTAAATGTACGGTGTGTACTTTAATTAAGTAGGATTTAAGTAATTTAGAATGCGAATGCTTCGCACGGGTCAGCTAGTAGATTATATTGTTTTGTACACAAAAATGTTCAAGTTATATGTAAAACGTTATTTACATAATTATAAGACTAAAAATATGGCTTAAGTTTAACATTAGTTTTATAGGATCTAAAAAATTGAAGACAGAACAACAATAAGGATAATAATAAAGTCCCTTAACCCAGTAATTATTTGTTTACTGAACTTTGATTGTCCATTACTTGGAAACTAAGAAAGATACTAAGCTCTAGTTTGCGTCATTCTGCTTCTCTTTTAATAAGCTTTACAATGGTGTAATACTTGATCTACCTTTACATTTGAAATTGTTCACCCCCCTTGCCCCGCAACCCCCCAAAAGTCATAGAGGATCAATTTGTTAAAAAATTGGTTCTGTTATGTAACACTAGGTGTATTCAGAGTTTTGTTTACTTATTTTCAGTAACGAAAATAATGACGTGGTTAAATGGACATTATAAACACTAAATAAATTCACAATTAAAATCTCACTCATAATTTATAAAATGAAAATCTCCCCAAATTTAGCTTTTGTTCCTACATTACATTAGCGGTCATTCTGCACGTTATGTACTGCCTCCAGAGAAATGCAAAGATAAATACTACAAATTCCCGCCAAAAATGTACTTTTAGAATGGACCGTGCGTGCTTCTGACAGAGCCCTCCTCCATTGTGAAAATGCTTCTCAACTAAAGTGTGTTGTGTGGAGTTTGGTGGTATTGGTTCCAACCGTCTGTGAAATGCAATCTGCTGTCTCCCTCTCTCTCTCTTTCTACCCTGTTATGGAATTTCAGAACCGAAAATAATCCTTGTCAAATTCATGCCCCTATTGTAAAACTTTTTAAATTAATACAGATGATTTTTTTAAAGAGACACTGAAATTCCTATCATCACAATGTTAATTAAATCAGCAGATTTTGACCTCTCCTTTTCCAAAGACTGAATTAGCAAAATGGATTTAGGTAAATTTACTCCTGGCTAAGTACTTTAAACTTTAACACAGTAATTTATCAATTAAATATTTAAAAGTTATGATTTTTGTCTTGTTGTAAAATCCTTATTTTATGAGTTTTATAAAATAATAGTATAATAGAATATCAAATAACCAATGAGCTAAAGTGCGCATTAATATCTATAGAAATTATGATAAAAATGTCACTGCCATATCTCTAGAAGTATCTGGGAAAAGTGTGCACCAATAGCGAAAAATAAATTTTTCAGGAATCCATATTGCCTATCTCGCCCCTTCTAATTTCGCTGTTATTAGCGAATTTCCATAGGAAAAATGAGCTATTGTTGCAGTGGCCCTTATGGTGAGAACCAAGGTCGGGAGTAGCAAATGAGCACCCACCATGGTCCCCTGAACACGTTTTATATATATGTATGCATATATGTATATATATGTTCGCACTCTAGCGGCCGCATTTTAAGTCCGATTTGGTCCAAACTTGGTACACGTGTTGGTTGTTTATGTTAAAAAAAAAAACCAACAACCGAAAGTACGTTTTTTGAAAGGAAGTAACTATTTTTTGAGGTTTTTACTACGAGAATGAATTTATTTTTGAGATTTTTCTAAAAATATAAATGTAGGATGTTATTCTGCACATTTTGTTTTTTACGCGACCTTATAGCTCGTTTGGTTCCCCCAAAATCGACCAAAACGTAAAATACCATAAAAGTACCCGGTTCGAAGCCAAGTGGTGCAAACTCGCGAGGCCAGTAGGAGGAAACAAATTCTACTAATATATTGCGTACACACAGACAGCTGTTTATCGCCTTCGTGAGTAGATCTATTTCCCAAATTGTTGGTTGAAACCCTAAAACATAGGCATATAACTTAATTTTTTTAATTTGCTCAACTCACGTCAGCGGTCCAGCTGCGTGGTCGAATTATTTTCTATAGTGGCGGGTTATTTGAATAGAAAAGTATTCATATATTCGAATAGTTCACTTTGGTTCGCATATTCGTATAGTAAGAAAAGTATCCGAATAGTTTTTAATGAATACTTTTTCTCTTGAATGTTTTTACGCACATGCTGCTACGGACAAATTATTTCTGTTCGAATACTTTAGCGGATACTTATCTGAATAGTTATTACTTTCTACCACGAACCATTTATTACTACTAACTACTTTCTATTAACTATTCACTAGTTTACTAATCGATTGGTAGCTCACAAACAAATGACACAAGTACTACTGTTAGACTATTTAAACATTGAAATAGTTTATTATTTGTTCATCTTTTCGTTTACAAATTAAAAAAAAAACAAAAAACAAACACATATGTATAGTCTTAATACTAATATAGTGTAGTCACTTAAACATCTATACATTTAAAAAAATCCTGCTTTTTATTCACTCACTTCCTAAAGTTAATACTTAACCAATTTTGATGATCCTTTTTTTATTTAAAAGATAATTTCAAGTTCTAAGTCACTGTGAAGCTAAATACATTTGATTCACACTTTTGTTTTGGTTACATTCCGAGTTTTAAAATTGCATCAGTATGCTACAACTAAATTAATAGGAAATAACCTAATTGAGTTTCAAATAATTAAGTTATTTACTTTACTCAACTCTCAACAGATGATTTAGGTTATGTTATTGTTGATGTGTTTTAGGTCTGATTTGTTGCTGTGTATGTTGGTGTGTAATTGAACTATGAAGTTTTGTTTAGGCTTTTTATTTTGTCATCCCTGATAATAAATGAATGTAATATTGTTAACATACGCGGAGATGGCAATTAAATTGAGAATTTGAATACTTTTAATAAATCAAAAAGGTGAAAAACAAGTTGAATTTTGTTACTTTACATCAAAATTGGCCGAATTTCGACCACAGGAGATACTTGTTTTAAATTAAAATTGTTCTTTGTTGTGGCTACAACATTTTTCTTCTGCCAATAGAGAAATATATAATTATTTAAAAATAGTATTCATGTTGTTTGTTGCACAATTACAACAAATCTAATTATAAATAAAGATTTACCCTTAGTTATTAATTTGCATTTAAAACTTGGAGCTTCAAGTATTATAAATTAAATTAAAATTTTTCTTTGTTGTGGCTACAACATTTTTGGTCTGCCATTAGAGAAATGTATAATTATTTTAAAGTAGTATGTGTGTTGTTTGTTGCAAAATTACAACAAATCTAATGATAAATAAAGATATACCCTTAGTCACTAATTTGGATTTAAAACTTGCAGCTCCAAATAAGTATTATAAATTAAATTAAAATTGGCAAAGCGATCTCTTTAAATTTAAAATTAAAATTTTACTGTGCATTGCTTATTTGATTGTAAAAATTTTATACAGAATTGATAAAATGTTTCGGCTTCAACCTATTTTGCCTTTCATTTGCTACCTTTCCGGCTACGGGAAGCAATCTTCAGTTGATTTCCAATTCTAATACTAAAAAGTATTCCATAGTTTTAACACATCTGCTAGTGTGGTACGTTTAAATGATTTCTTTTCGAATACTTCAGCGGACTTTGGGCACTCGAGGGTACTTTATTGAATAGTTTCCACCACCAACTGTTCACTACTAGTCTATTATTAACTATTCACTAGATTACTTTTCGATGTGTAGCTCACACACAATACACAAATAGTTTTAGGCTATTTAAACATCGGAATACTTTATTACTAAACCATTTTACTTATTTATTTTGTTAATAATTTCTTTACACATTTATAAAAACAAACTTATTTATAGTAATAATACTAACATAGTATAGTCACTTAAATATTTTAAAATAAAATTGTTATTTGTTGTGGCTACAACATTTCTGGTCTGTTAATAGAGAAATATATAATTTAAAAATATTATGTTTGTTTTTTGTTGCACGATGGCAAACAATTTAATTATAAATGAAATGTATACCTTAGTCACTAATTTGCATTTAAAACTGGAAGCAAATTATAAACTAAATTAAAATTTACAAAGTCTCTTTAAAATATAAACTTTACTGTTCATTGCATATTTGAATGTAAAAAAAATATTTGACGAATACTTCTTTCTACAAAATCATTAACAGCGACTCGCTTATCCTATCATGTCTTAGTGTACAGAATTAATGTGTATTATGCATTTTGCCATTCACATTTGACGTATGGTAGAACACTATGGGGTAACAGCAGTGGTTCTAAGAAAGTTTTTGTGTGGCAAAAAAGAATCATAAGAACTATAAAGCATATGGCAGAAAGAGATAGTTGTTTACCCTATATTTAAAGAATTTAAAATAATGACATTACCCAGTTTATATATATATTATTGTTTACTAGATGTTAAGGCGAATTTAAAGAACTGCACTTTCAGGCAAATTATTAATAGTTACAATACTAGAAGGGAATATTGTATAGATACAATGCATGTAAGGCTTAAAAAATCTGAAAACAGTCTTTTATGTATCAAAATAAAACTTTTTAATAAATTGCCTAAGAAGGCTTGCCCAACTGAATTAGGGAATTTTAAATTAAGAGTCAGTAGTTCAATTTGAAAGCTTTTTATTCCATCCAGGAGTATTTGATTTGTGATACTAATTCATTAAGTTTTTCAGTGTTTATTAAAATAGGTTGTCTTTTTGTAGTTGATTGTGGTTGTATATTTATATTTGATTTTAATTGTTTCTTATCCTAATTTTATTTTATTGTTATATTGATGTCACTTTTAAAGAATGATGTGATGGAAAAATTGTGAAATTTTACTCTTAGAGATTTTGTTATACTATGTTGACACTGTCTATTGCCATAAAAAAATTTGCTTAAAGACAATAAAAATTTTTGAAAACTATTCGACAGTCGCATCACTATATTCTATACTGCAATACAAGCCAATATTTCAACTGGTCATGAGTTTTTTGTTTATTTTCCCAGTTTTGGTTTATTTAGTACTTTAATGTAGTACTTAATTATAATAAGCGTTAAAGTGAGACCAAAAAACAAATGGAATAATGCTCGAAAACTTACTTGCCTACTCGCATAACTTTTCTATAATCCAAAACATGTTTTAACAAGGTGGATTCCCAGAATGAAAATATGAAATAAAAACAAAATATATAAACCATTCCGATCTCCTCGAAATTGGAAGAATGGGACAAGAGTGAGTATTGAAAAAGGAAATAATATTTTTTAATTAGAGTAACTTGTGCGGCTGACACGATCTCATTTCGCGTTTATTTCAATAATTTTGAAAATATGTTGCCACATTTACCTCTACAGTCGACAGTATGAAGTTATTTCATACCGCAATAGCAATCTTAGAATGAAAATAAGAATAGTTGGCTGGCTTTAGTTAACTTTTACTAATGTTTCTCCTTTTACTACATTGTTGTAGATAACTACTGAATCAAATAGCACGTGATTTGAATATATTACTTAAGTCTACTATCCAGATAATCAATAAAAATAACCTATTAAATTAATATTAAAACAATATTTTATTAGAAGCTACCGAAGATAAATTGAGTTACGCACAATGGTTTAACACAAATGAAATCAATCTGTGAAACATTTATTCCGTCGAATAAACTCGATTACTTGTAAAACCAGAGTTGTGTAAAGGGTTCGGGAGCGGCTCCCAGTCGTAGAAAACTTTGCTTTCTCCTTCAACGCACAAACTTTCTTTCCCCGAATTGTATTTTCGCTGATAAATTAACCACTCAGTACCTTACTTTTTACTTACTTGCAGACAACAGAGAATGCAAATTAACGGAAGCACGTTGGAGAGCCGATTTTGTATAAATTTCAGAATTACGACAAAGGTGTGGGCAAAGTTAAGCCGTTATGTACAAAAAAAAGGCCAAAATATGAATCCGAACTGTATTTATTTTGTGAAACAAGTTTCTAAAAACTCAAAACATGTTGGAATTGTTGCAGTTTTCCTGTGAACAATAAGAATACTCTTCCAGCAACACTGCTAAAATCAGCTCTATTTTCGAAAATATTTAGTAAATTTCAAATCCAAAATTCGAAAACAGAGGGGGTTTGGTTTCTTGGTTAGCAACACTTTCGAAAATATTTTGAAAACTACGTATCACAAAATTCCTTAAAAGTAGTCAAGCATCCTTAAATAAGACTCTTTTAAACGATACTTCATAAAATATAACTTTTTGGGGACACCGATCTTTGTACCACTTAGTTTTTGCTATATGATTAGATTTCTTTGTGATACTTCAACGTACGAAACCTAAAAACGAATTTGATTTATATGTTTTATATTGATTATGTTTTGGTTCAGTATAACCATAACCTAAAATTATGTTAAGTTTTTGAACAAATCAGCTGTTTTATTTATAGTTTAATAACGTACCTTTATTGAAAAGACGTCAACTTCTATTCCTTTTTCTGTCTACCCTTCACAGATGACCGGTTTCGATCTATTCTTTCAGATCATTATCAAATCTATATTACACTGTTCAGTTCATTGGAACTTCGTTAAAATAAACATAGGCCTACTTAACACAAACACAGAACACAATCACGAAACATTTATTAAAAAACTCGAAACAAATTTATTAATTTGTGAATTAAAGACAAAAAAAGGAATAGAAGTTGACGTCTTTTTAATAAAGTTACGTTATTAAACTCTTAATATATTCTATTCCGTAGGGTAAACTACCTAAAATGAATAAATGTTTTATTTATCTGTTCTTGTAACAACGGATGTTTGTATTGGTAATATAATTAAAACAGTGTACATTTTTCGTTGATATTTGTTTGTGTTTGTTTTTATTTTCCGAACCTAGAATAAAACAGCTGTTGGTTGTGAAGAATAATAAACTGATTCTAAATTTGGTTACTATGGTAACGAACGTAAATTCATTCAACAAATATGTTGCTAAGGTTTTGATCCAAATCAGCTGTTTTATCCGTTATATGGCTGTGACCCCCTAATTGTCACAATTTTTATGCTTTAAATTTAAAATTTAGTAAAATAATTTTTTAGTGTGCATCTATGATGACCCTATAACAATATATCTTTAAACTGTTATCTTAAATAGTTTTCCTCTACGTTGGTTTTATGCCACTTAGTCAGCCAGCCAAGACAAAGCCTTTTATGTATATTGATATATAGATTCCTAAAATTCCTTTAAATTGTGCGCAACATTAATAATTATGTATAAACCTATTTACAAAAAGAAAAAAAAATACTTCACCCTTGACGTGTTCAGTTTATTTTTAGGCTATAATTGTGTTTTTTGTGATTGTAAATTTGAAGTTGTAATTATGTGTATATTAAGGGTACTCCGCATGTCTATCTTCGACAATGTTAGCTATAATACACATAACTTAAGTTGTAATTAATTAAGATAGACTCATAATTTTTCTTTTATTTTCTAAATTGTACCTTTTTCTAGTTCCGTACACAAGAAAATAAAAAAAAACCCGTAAGCAGCACTGCCGCATTACTATAGCCGAATTTTCTTATCAGGAAATACCTAGTATTATATAATGAGAGATTCCTATGCATTTTGTTCCTTGTTGCGGAAATTGTTCCAAATATATCTTTGCACATCAGGATTATAGTAAATTTAATTGTCTTTCGAATGATATAGCTCACAAATTGCACTTGGGTTTATGAGTGGGAGAAATTGTGTAATTACCTTACATTGATAATACAAAAAACATTTATCAGGAGATTTCTATCAGTTTTGTTCTTTGTTCCGGGGATGGTACCTGAATTACCTTTGTACAGGATTGTAGTAAATTTAATTACCTTTCGAACAATATAACTCAAAAATTGCACCGGGCTTATGAGTGGGAGAAATTGAGCAAAAACTTTACACAGATATAGTTAAGAAATCATTTATCAGGAGCTTCCTATCAATTTTGTTCTTTGTTCCGGGGACTGTACCTGAATTACCTTTGCACAGGATTGTATTAAATATAATTACCCTTCGAACGATATAGCACAAAAACTGCACACGGGCTTATGAGTGGGAGAAATTGTGCAAAAATCTTACACTGATAGTGAAAAAATCATTTGTTTGGAGCTTCGTATCAATTTTGTTCTTTGTTCCGGCGACTGTACCTGAATTACCTTTGCACAGGATTGTAGTAAACTTAATTACCTTTAGACCGATATAGCGCAAAATTGGACATGGGCTTATGAGTGGGAGAAATTGAGCAAAAACCTTACACGGATAGTGAAAAAATCATTTAGCTTCGTATCAATTTATTTCCTTGTTCCGAGGACTTTACCTGAATAACTTCTGCACAGGATTGTAGTAACTTTAATTACCTTTCGAACGATATAGCTCAATAATTGCACACGGGCTTATGAGTGGGAAAAATTGAGCTAAAACTGTCATGGATAATAACAAAATCATTTATTTGGAGCTTACTATCAATTTTGTTCCTTGTTCCGGGGACTGTACCTGAATTAATTTTGCCCAGGATTGTAGTAAATTTAATTACCTTTTAAACGATATAGCTCAAAAACTGCACACAGGCTTATGAAAGGGAGAAATTGAGCAAAAACCTCACACGGATAATGAAAAAAATCATTTATTATATAGGAGATTCCTATCAATTTTGTTCCTTGTTCCGGGGACTGTACCTGAATTACTTTTGTTCAGGATTATAGTAACTTTAATTACATTTCGAAAGATATAGCTCAAAAATTGCACACGGGCTTATGAGTGGGATAAATTGAGCAAAAACATTACACGGATAATGAAAAAATCATTTATCAGGAGCTTCCTATCAATTTGGTTTTTAGTTCCAGGGACTGTACCTGAATTACCTTTGCAACAGATTGTATTAAATTTAATTACCTTTCGAACGATATAGCTCAAAAACTGCACACGGGCTTATGAGTAAGGGAAATTGTGCAAAAACCTTACACGGATAGTGAAAAAAATCATTTATTTGGTAATTCTTATCAATTTTGCTCTTTGTTCCGGGTACTGTACCTGAATTACCTTTGCACATAATTGTAGTAAACTTAATTACCTTTCGACCGATATAGCTCAAAATTGGACACGGGCTTATGAGTGGGAGAAATTGAGCAAAAACCTTACACGGACAATGAAAAAATCTTTTATCGGGAGTTTTCTATCAATTTTGTTCCTTGTTCAGGGGGCTGTACCTGAAATACCTTTGCACAGGATTGTAGTAAATTTAATTACCTTTCGAACGATATAGCTCAAAAATTGCACACGGGCTTATGAGTGGGAGAAATTGTGCAAAAACATTACACGGATAATGAAAAAATCATTTATCGGGAGCTTTCTATCAATTTTGTTCTTTGTTCCAGGGACTGTACCTGAATTACCTTTACAACAAGATTGAATTAAATTTAATTACTTTTCGAATGATATAGGTCAAAAACTGCACACGGGCTTATGAGTGGGGGAAATTGCGCAAAAACCTTACACGGATAGTGAAAAAATCATTTATTTGGATATTCTTATCAATTTTGTTCTTTGTTCCGGCTACTGTACCTTAATTACCTTTGCACATAACCGAGGACTTTACCTGAATAACTTTTGCACAGTATTGTAGTAACTTTAATTATCTTTCGAACGAAATATCTCAAAAATTGCTCACGGGCTTATGAGTGGGAGAAATTCTGCAAAAACCTGACATGGATAATTAAAAAATCATTTATTGGGAGTTTCCTATCAATTTTGTTCCTTGTTCCGGGGACTGTACCTGAATTACTTTTGCACAGGATTGTAGTAAATTTAATTTCCTTTTGAACTATATAGCTAAATAAATCACAATATATACTCGGGCATATGATTGGGCGAAAATGCGCAATTATCGTACACGAATAGTGAAAAAGTCAATTATTGGGACCTTTATATGAATTTCGTTCCTTGTTCTGGAAGGTGTACCAAAAACACCTTTATACAGGATTATAGTACACTTAATTGTTGTTCGAATCGTATAACTCACAATATGTACTCGGGCTTATAAGTGGGCGAAAATACGCAATTAACGTACAAAAATAGCGAAAAAGTCGATTATTGGGACCTTTATATGAGTTTTGTTCCTTGTTCCGGGAGGTGTACCTAAAACACCTTTACACAGGATTATAGTAAATTTAATTGTCTTTTGAATGGTATAACTCACAATATGTACTCGGGCTTACGAGTGGGCGAAAATGCGCAATTAACGTACAAAAATAGCGAAAAAGTCGATTATACGAATAGTGATAAAGTTAATTATTGGGACCTTTATACAGGATTATAGTACACTTAATTGTTGTTCGAATCGTATAACTCACAATATGTACTCGGGCTTATAAGTGGGCGAAAATACGCAATTAACTTACACGAATAGTGAAAAAGTCGATTTTTGGGACTTTTATATGAGTTTTGTTCCTTGTTCCGGGAGGTGTACCTAAAACACC
>JAGFPH010003181.1:38696-58552 GCA_018207615.1 Philaenus spumarius | reverse complement strand
ACAATATGTACTCGGGCTTATGAGTGGGCGAAAATGCGCAATTAACGTACAAAAATAGCGAAAAAGTCGATTATTGGGATCTTTATATGAGTTTTGTTCCTTGTTCCAGGAGGTGTACCTAAAACACCTTTACACAAGGTTATAGTAAATTTAATTGCCTTTCGACTCATATAACTCTCAAATTGAACTTGGGCTTATGAGAGGGAGATATTATGCAATTTCCTCGCTCTAACTTTGCCATTTTGGGTTTACTACAAATAGGCCGCCATTTTGTTTCAATTCAAAAAATAAAAATATTTGTACCTTTCAAATCCTACAAGGACCCTTTCACAAAAAAATCATCATTTTTTAAGCATATTTACTACCTTTTAGCAAGGTTGTTAAAAAACTACCCCTCAAATTCCTACTTGACCAAAAAATCAGAAATTTTGAAGCATTTTTACTACCCCTTAAAATCCGGGAATAAAACATATATATATATATATATATATATATATATAAAGTAATGATTTTTGAGTATAGTCTCCAAATGGTCTGAAACGGATAGAAACCAAATTTTAGCCTTCTCCGACCAACCGTTTTCAAGTTGGGTCGAGTGTAATAGCTCTTATTTTCTTCGAAAATTCGGCTAAAAATAATCCTAAAAATTATGATTTAAAAAAAAAAAACTTTTTAAATGTTTTTTTAATTATTATTATATACATGTTTATTTGTTGATATATTTAAAAATCCCGTGTTAGAAACTAGATATTTGTGTTATAGACATGTGTTAAAAGTTTGGTAAAAATATCTTGGATAGTTTTCCAGATATGTGTAGGCTATTATAAATAACAAAAACGCGATTTTTGGGAAACGAGCAAAACGTAAAAGCCAAAGTTTTATAAGTAGCCTACCTTTGCTAATGGCCTCCTGGACAGTATGTGGGGTTGTCTGGGTCTTCTTCAGCAGCATATATGTCTTTCAGCTAGCTTCACCAAAGTTCTTTAAAATAACTCACTGTACAATAATGAACACTATAAAAGTGTTTGTAGTACAGCGAATTCATATGGCCTCTAAAGCCATTTATTACCACGGTAAGACTTACATTATTAATTTTTTTCACAAATACATAAAGATAACTATAACCATAACATGTTGTATATTTTTGGAAAGAGGAAGAACAGGAGAATAAGAAATCATAAAAAACTAAAAATTGATCAAAAATGTTTTTTTCCCATTTTTAGTGCCCTTAAGTAGGTATTTTTTTATTAAATTTAACTTAGGTACATACCTCAAACAACCGTTGACAGTTACAAATGGTGATTTCGGTGACTACCGGTTTCGGAAGTCTTAACCTTCGATTGTTAAGTCATAAGAAATTTAAAACTTTAAATAAATAAACAACACATTTAACACATAAATGACAAACATCACAAGTTCAAATTACACGACACATAACGAACATGCTGGCCAGCCGACTAAACGTAACGTCAGCCAATAATGAATAAATAATAATTATAATAAATAATACATATTATACTTTCAAACAATCCAAATAACAATATAAGGATGTCGTTGTTTCATCTGTTAACCCTTTTAGTGTTTTTTGCTATTCTAGTGATCATAATGGAGGACACGAAGCAGAATCAACTCACGCAAACCTTACGAATCTGAATATAGATCCCATCTACCGGTGGTAATCAATACATTTTCAGTTTCCATATGCAAATGACTTGGGAATGATTATTCCTAAGTTCTTGCGAATGACTCTTGATGGCAAACTTAAATCGAAGGAGTGTGTAAAAAAAAAAATAAAAATAAACGGTACATGGAACTAACATATACTTTCTCACAAACATAATTAAATTATTAAACAGATTCACTGTTACTTCATAATTGTAGGAGGGGTAGGAGAAGTGATTTATTAAAGTAGGAGATTAACTAATAAATATTATTAATATCTAGAGAGAAAACTATTCGATCGATTTTGAACAAATTTGCACCAGACACGTCAATTAGGCCTCTATAGATACACGAAAAAAGGTTTTGAAAAACAACCCCCTTTATAGCCAAAAAACCAACAAAAATCAGTTATTATTATTATTATTATTAGCTAAACGAGAATTTTTAGAAAGATGCGGTTTTTTGCATATGAATTAAAGGCTACAAATAAGCAAAATTTTATCAAAATCGTTAGAGCCGTTTTTTTCTAAAAAAATAATAATTTTTTTGGTTTTTTTTTGCCAAAAAGAGGGTTGTTTTTCAAAGTTGTTCAAAGCCGTTTTTCGTGCATCTATACAGGCCTAATTGACATGTCTGGTGCAAATTTGTTTGAAATCCATTGAATAGTTTTCGCTCTAGCTTTGTATACATACATACATACATACATACAAACATGCATACATACAGACATACAGACTGACATTTTGTAAAAACCACTTTTTTGGACTCAGGGGGTCCCAAAACGGATATTTCCACAAAAATCTCAACATCGATTTTTTTTTGCGCTCACTATACTTTCTCTATACTATAGTATAGTGAGAAAGTAAAAAATAAGAGTTAAACTTAAAATTTAGAAATATGTACTGGCTTCGAGGGACGAATTCTCAATTGGCAGTTTATAACAAAATGCTTTCGTATCGGCACTTCAAATCTGGGGGAGTTCGAAGAAGACCAATATTAAATTAACTCAGACATTTCAAAACAAAGTACTTCGTTGCGCTCCATGGTATGTGACGAATGACAGCTTGCATAGGGATTTTAAGGTTGAGTTAGTTACTGAAGAGATCAAATTCAACCTCACCACTGACGTGAGTTGAGCAAATTTACAAAATTAAGTTTATAGGCCTAAACGTGCTTCCGATTGTTGGATTTTTTTGGCTAACGAACTCGTCCGAGCGACGTAGACAACCAACATGTGTAATAAATTTGAACCAAATTGGACTTAAAATTTTACAAAACGTGTTCTGGGGACCATGATTGGTGCTCATTTGCTACTAGCGGCCTTGGGTCTTACCATAAGGGCCACTGCAATAGCTCATTTTTCCTATGGAAATTCGATAACAAGCAGTAAAACATCTACAACGCAACTCTCAGCATGTTCATATTGACATACGCCGATTGCTGGACACTATAGTAATGACGTTAGAAGTTTGAGAAGAATTAAATCATTGGATTATATAGATGTAGACTAGACTAAGACATGTTAATTATTGGGAGTAACCAATAGGTTATATCCCTCAAAATGTTTCCTGTATGGTACAGTGGCGGATCCAGGTCATCATTTTGGGAGGGGAGGGGGGAATTATCAATAAAAAACAAACTAAAAATAACTAATTTGGGAGCATTTTCATGTTAAATTTTTCCATCACTATTTTATGTTTTTTACAAGATTTTTTAAATTTTACTATTTAGATTTTGTATAATAGTTGAATAGTAAACCTTTTAATTATTTGAACAGAACTGCAGATGTTTAAAGAGTTTTTTTTAGAGTGTTTCAAGAGTGTTTCCGCTGACCTCTCCTGAGATAGCATTTACAACACTCCAGTAGCATGCATAACGGATAGAGACACTTCGCATGCATCACTGGGGGGAGCGTCAGCAGCATCTAAGGGCCATTCCCTAATCTTCCGGGATATCGAGTCTCCTGCAGATCTCGGCTATATGAAGATAGCCTGAGTTGCGTGTATCCTGAAACAGTTTAGTGGCACATCTTGTAGCAAAAACTTCTAGGGTAGGGATACCGGCAATAAACCGACTTTAACGTGACGTTGAAAACGCGGCGCTAACAGCGCTCGTATAACACGGCCTAAGGAAGAAACGGCATTTCCGTACTTGCACTGCTGACTGACAAGGTACACAGAACTTGAATAAGCGTGTGGATGATGGAGAAAACATCTTTGTCACAAATATTTAGTATTGCTCGGTAAAAAAAAAACAAACATGAATTTCATGTAAGATAAAAGTTGCTTAGTCCTACATTGATTACTGTAGTTAATTTTGGCAGGGACTCCTTTTGATATTCTTGCAAAGAATTAATTATACACTGTACAATACCTTATAACATACAGTACTTGGTCGGAAGCACGAGTAAAAAACGAATATATCAAAGTATTGTACTGCAATAAATTCGCTTTATCTCTACATCTTTGAAAATATTTTTTAGATAACATAATTAATTATACGTATATTCTCAATTTTGTAAAAAGAATAGTACAGATTATTAAATTCAAAAAATTATGCCTACTACACGGATTGTTGATGCATAATTCCGAGAACCAGTCTAAGGCTGGAACTAGTCTAAGGCTGGACAGTAGACCCTTACTCGCTACGCGCCGTCGTCTGGCTGTTTTACCGCAGCGCTTCAGCAATTTTACCGCAGCGCTTCAGCATGTAATATTAGTACAGACTGATAAAACATGGACTTGAGTTCGAAATATCTTGTTGGTTGCAATTCAATATTTGTGACTTGACTTTTAGATGTAATGTGATTGCAATATGTACGCAATATTCCTAAAATATTGGGGGAACGTCCCCCCCCCCCCCGTGGATTGGCCATTGGTATGGTATGTGAATTACTTGATGAGTATCATCCAATAATAATGGAGGACATCTTGAATCCGCCCGTAGGCCTATATACTGACTCGTGAAGGGAAAAGGTCCATTTTAAAAGCACTAAAAATCCAAACGAATTTATCTTAATGGAAGTGCGACTTATTGCATTGATTTTAATCTAAGACCAAAGTATAATGCACATCGCTCCATTACAATGTAATGGAAATATTAAAATTTTTTAAATGGAACTTCTTTAATCCAAAGACAATCTGCATAATACACTTGAATAACGGCAAACTGATTACGTTCACGGACTGATGTGCCTTTGATGTTTTGTTTAGCTTTCTTGTACAATGTTTTACATTTTAACAGATGCCATCTTGATTCTGATTGGGAAATGGATTCTTTCCTTTTTATAAAGGATATGATTGGAAATGTAAAACACGATCCGAGAAATGCACTTTTGTAATCCAATAAGAATTAACAAAAGCGAGGTGACTTTATCTTAAAATACTAAATAAAATCTGTCGAATCTGTGTTCAAAGCGTCCTCTTAGTCAAAACAGACGAGCCATGATTGTATGGTGAAATATAAAATATAATGCTCAGGCTTTATGTGAGTATGGTTTTGAGTTATTTTACTCGCTAATAAATATAAATTTGTATACAAAATATTTATTTTATTGGTATACTAGATTCAATCAAGGTTAAGAGTAATCAACCAAATTTACTTACTGAATTTAAAATCACAATTGGTTGCGTGAGAAAGTTTGAAAAATAAAAAATACTTGGAAACGTATTGTTTGTTGCAGAAAGAAAATTAACTCAAAGTAGATGCGAATAGAATAATCAAAAGTAAAAAAGTAAGTGTCACAGATTTCGAAGATTTATAAGTGGTTAGAAATATTTAGCCAGCACAAAAGGCTTATAAAATTAAACAAGTGGTTGTTTTCGAGTTAAATTTAGTAGATACTCTTCGCTAATTAGCTTATTTGTATCTTATTCTGGTCTTCATGAACATTAATACTTGAGTAGGCAAGTAAATTTATTTTAGTTGTTACATCATTAATAATTATTTGCATAAGTCTATTTACAAAATATATTTAATCAATGTAGTATTTAATTATTTTTATGCTATAATTAATTGTGTTTTTTTAATGGTAAATTTTAAGTTTGATTAAAGTGTCAATTTAATTATTATTAATATTTAAAAAGTATTTAGAGAAAAAGTGCGCAAAAAAACGTGATAGATGGAAATTTGAATAAAATTTAGATTTAAAATAGTATTTTATTCTGGTCGAATTCTTTCAAACCCATACACAATAAATAAATTTTGTACATGCCAAAATAACAAAAGAAAACTTAATTTACCTAATTGTTTAAAAAAACTTAATTGACCGAGCGTAAGCGAGGTCTCCGTTTTAACTCGACCGTTCGGCATTTCGTCTGTGTGTCTGTCTCACGATTACGGCCAAGCGCCTTGACCGATTTTGATGATTTTTGCATGAATGTTCCTTATTCCTAGGCCAAGCCATGTATATATACGTTTTTTTCCATTTTTCATTTTTAACCCCTTAAAAAAATAAAAATGGCGGTCGGACCGTTTCTCTCAGTGTAAGCTTTTTCCAAAGCCAGTTTCTGGCTTAACCGTATAAGTCGATTTAAAAACTAATAGTATTTTGCTAGAAGCAAATTAAATTTTAAACAAAATTGTATTCTTGGTTTTTTTCCGTATCTCTAACGGTAAGCTCACAAAACGGCCGTAAACTTCGAATTTGTTAAAAATCGTCCAAGTTTTTGTATTTCAACCATGTTTTTATACGTTTATTCTAAACCAATTCAAAAGTGTTCCATAGCTTTTTTGTAGATAAAGGCTTAAAGAATTCATATATGCCAGTAAAAAAATTATTGAAGTAAAATTAAGAAAGTTATTAGCTCAAGAAACAATCACGTTCAGTAACGAAAGGAAAATGTTCAACTTTAGGCCTACATAAAAAGTAGTAAAAATTATTGTAATTTTTTTCATAAATGTAAAAAAGTTTCATAATTTAGTTCTAAATAGAATTGTATAAAAATATTTATCAATTTAAAATTTCTTATTTTGAAAACACCAGTTTTTATGTTCCTACTACAAGACTGCTAACAAAACTAGGCCTGTTTTGAATATTAATTTAGGAATATATCATTTGTCCAAAAATGACATATTATTATAAGAAAGTGTAGAGGGTAAATCAAAGAATTAACTGTATACCTGTAAATTATCATTGTAAATTTCATAAAAGTATTTGACTTAGCTTTACTTGAATTACAAAATGAGATGAAACAAATGAAACCCCGCGGCGATAAAGGACATACAAAAAATGACCGTAGGACACCGTGGGAAGTGTTTTGAGATTACTATCACGACGTTTTAACATCGTTTGTTTTCATTATTTCTAATATTGGAATATGATATGGAACTTAAGTTAACTTATAATACATTGTTAAGTTTGAGTTATTTAAGTATATAAATATTTAATTGTATGTTGTCCCTCTATAACGCGATATTCTTAGCTATCTTACACATTATTAACTTAAATAAAACACAATGCCTCTAAAAGAAAATATTTATCAGTTAAAGCTCAAAAAAAAAAAAAAATACAAACGAGAACTAGAAATCCCGGAATCGCGGGAATTGTAAATAATGTTTCACTGGCTAAACCTTGTGCTTACTTCCTTACTGGCACACTATTTTTAACCTAAGCTCAAAACCACATTTGTTATTTCAACGAGCGAGGTCTACTGTTCACAGAACTACTAGTAATAAAGAAACATGAAAATGCATATAAAAACGTAATTTAAAAAGAAAAAATAAGTTAAAGATAACAAATTAAAAATATATATATAATACTCTATTAAGTAAATCTAAGATGTGAAAGAAAGGTAGAAAAGAGGAAAGAAAAAAGCAGAAAGAAAGAGCCTAATAAAGAGCGAGCGAGAGAGAATTAAAAAATGAGAGGATGAAGAGGGGGTGGTCGAGAGAAAGAGGAAAATATGAGAGGAGAAAGAGAGAGAGAGAGAGAGGGAGAGAGAGAGAGAGAGAGAGAGAGGGGGGAGAGAGAGAGAGAGAGAGAGAGAGGAGGGGGAGAGAAAGAGGAGAAATAGAGAGAAGAAAGAGGAGAAATAGAGAGGTGAAATAGAGAGGAGAAAGAGATAGAAGAAAGAGGGACCGTGAGAAGAAAGAGCGAGAGAAAAAGGGCAAAAGGAGAAAAGAAAGAGGAGGAGAGAGAAAGAGAAGAAAATGAGAGGAGAGAGAGAGTGAGAGAAAGTGGAGAATAAGAGATGGGAAAGAGAGATAAGAAAGTAAGAGAGATAGAGAGATACAGAGGAGAAATAGAGAGGAGAAAGAGAAGAAAGAGCTAGAGAAAGATGAGAAAAAGAGAGAAATAGGAGAAAAAGAGATTAGAAAGAGTGAAAGAGAGAAAGGGAGGATAATGGAGGAGAAAGAGTGAAAGAGGAGAGAAAGATATTAGAAAGAGAGAAAGCGCGAGTGAGTTATTTGTTTCTAGGAAAAGTTGGGATAATACAGCATTATTTTGCTTTTCAAAAATAACATACCTTAAAATAGCAAATTATAAAGAAAAAGTACTATATGTTAATTTATTTTGTAAATAAAGTAGTAAATAATAGACTAAAATGTATTCAGTAAGAATAAATAACATTATCAAATACAGTACTAACAAATAAACAAATACCAGACAAAACTGAAATATAGAAGGAAAGGAGAGGGGGTAGAGTATTTTAATATTATTGTTAGGTTTAATGTCTTTGCCTACTGTGTTATTTATGTGTTACTATATTAAACCTAAACTTTTCGAAGAGCCAGCAATACGAGATTCGAGCGTGTGGAGTCATTTCTAAAGGGGTTTTTAATACCTTGCCATACTTTACTACTCCTGTAGAACATTTGGTCTACGACTCCCTCGGGAGTAATAACTTACACTTCTCCAGGTAAGGGAAGACAGTGTTCCTCCACAAAGTTACGGAAAACATAAGCTACTGTTCTGGGTTATAGGAAAAGTTCTGTCACTCTAGACGTTCTTACTATTCGGACAGAATGTATTGTATTTTACTGTTCGAATAGAATGTACATACTGGAACATGCTTTGGGTATACAATGATTTCACGGTCAACAATTAATGAATTAATTTTCATGGACAATACCTAACGTTCAGTTTGGTTCTATTTTATTAAATCTGTAATAATAAAACACATAGTTTGTTGAATAAAAAATCATTTAAGTAAATTGCACCAGTACAGTGCGACAGCTCACTCTCAAAGGGTTCCGTACTGACAGCAATCTTGATAGTTTTACCGAAATAATATTAATTCATAACATTTACATATAAGCGGCTTTGTCCTGACTGAATAACTGACTGACGTAGAATCTTCGTGGATCAAAAACTACTTCATATACAAATGAGACAATTTAAAAGTATATTCTCATATGGTCATGGACGCACACTAAGAAAGGATTTTGCAAAATTGTCATTAATACTTAAACATAGAGAAAGTTCAGTGGTTTTCTCCCCAGCACTAAATTAGATAAATCAACTGTTTGGATCAAAAGCTTAGCAACACATATTTGTTTACATTCGTTACCATAGCAACCAACTTAGCAAATTTAAAATCAGTTTATCATTCTTCACAAACAACAGCTTTTTTTAGGTTAGATTAACAAACTAAAAGAAATGAAAAACGATGACTATATTATAATTTAATTCAAACATATTATAAATAAAACAGCTGATTTTGATCAAAAATTCAACCTAATTTTTGGTTAGTCTACGATGAACCAAAATAAGTTTATTTGCAACTAGTTTGGCAAGTTTAGAACCAGGTAATTATTCTTTTACTTTTATTATTTTTAGATTAGGTAAAAACAAACAAAAGGCTTACTGTATTATAAGTCAAACATCTGGTGTTAAATATTGTATTGTTGGTAATATCAAAATTTGTTTGAAATGTTGATTATTGCGTGAAGCGAGCAGGGCAGTGCCCCTACACTAACCATGGTAACAATGAACTATGCATTGTTGGGGTAACAGTGAAAGGAGTTGATGGTTCCCAAACACGGTTTTAACGTAACATACTGTACCGCTTATGGAAGGAAAACATATTATTTATTCCTTTCTACAAACGGATAGCTTTTCCTGTGAAATATTTGAATACCAACCTCTGATGTTTTCAAAATTATAGCTTCGTCAATTCAACTCAAAACACCGTTCTACGCCTTCAATAATTGGCGAAACAATGTGAAATACTGCAGCGTATGCTACAGCCTGGATGTTTAGAAGGCGCAGTTAGATAGCAATTTAAAAAAACCTTTTAATATTATAACTATTGCATTTTTGTTCGTATATAAATTCATTTAAAATTCAATTTGTATTAAGATTATTGCTAGTACAGAAAGTAGATTTATGAAATATAAAAATATACCGTTTCATGTTACCACATGGCAACTCATTTTGAAAATGAAACAACATTTTGTTCGTAGAATACTCCATACATTTTTCTAATATTAGGTGCAAGTAAAAAAAGAAAATGATGATGAAATAATAGAAGATTAATAAATAAAATAAATAAATTAAATAGTTTCATGCAATTATAAAAAGTACTACCTTTCTGGATACGTCTAAATTTGAAGAAGAGTTATATTATCATACAAAAATCAACATGTTCGAAATATGTTTCCTCCACCTTCTTCGATTTACCAAATTAATTTAATTGTTGTTTTAACTTTTTTTGCTAAAGCCCGATAAAGTTTGTAAGAAGAAAATCAAACCTGCTATTTAACAGTATTACTATTTCATTATGTCGAATAAAAATAATTGAAGGACAAGTTAGATGTGTTTGTTCTAAATCATAGTTTTGCCATTTTGAATCTAATTTAACTTTAATATAACCATATTAATAAGTAGCTGCAGATTTCTTATTTTCAACTGTATCCTATTGTTGGTTTTCTCTTCAAGCACGTTAATACTAGTCTTATTGCTACTAGGTATCTGTGTACATTTTAAATCTGTGGCAATAGAGAAATATATACTGTAGACCAACGCCAACCCGATTCCATTAGAGTTCCTTTGCTACACTAAAACAGTCATGTTATTTTCTACATTAAGTTCGGAAGATTAGCTACCATTCTGTATTAAACCATATTTTGAATTTGAACCTTCAATTCATTACACCTAGTAAATATAAATAAATATTGAGCTTGACTTGTAATACGATATACTTCATGGAATAACTTGAACACTGAATCTCACCACTATCAAATATTGTAAAAAATAATCGTGGTAAAATGTTAGGTAATCCTAAAGATAAAGTATTGAAGAACAGGACAAATCCGGAATGAATTGTACAAACTGTGAAATGTGTACAACGAAATATATAACTATCAAACCAAGATCTAAAGAACATTGTTCTCATTCAAAATATAAAAGGCTTGATGAATTTGCTATTGGTTAGAATTGTTTAGATGAAAACCGTTATTTAAAAAAAGAAAAACTCTGTGTTGTTGAAAAGTATAGCAATACAACACAATAGATTTTTGGGAATCTTTTTATCTTAATAAAGTCGTAACATAATAGTAAATAATGAATTAGGACCTATACACAGTTCTATATTAATTTGAAAGGATAATAATGTATTGTTTGAGAATAATTCTAGTTTAGTAATTTATCTTTTTTATACTTGTAAATATTTTCTCGTAGATAGCTCTAAGAATTTCCTGGATATTTGGTGTACAGGAGTGGGTAATGCAAAAGTCCCGCAATCCCTTAGTAATTTTAAACCTGTTACACGTATTAACTCCAAACTTTCAAGAAGTTATATTCGGCAAATTCTGCACCTTATACAAAATTTATTGAAACCCTAAAATCATATAAACTTCATTTTTTAAATTCGCTCACCAAAGCGGTTCAGCTGCTCGATCGAATTATTTTAAATTTCTGTATTCAATGTTCCTAAACATTCAAAATTAAAAGTCTGTTTAATACTTCCTAAAATAACTGAACTAGGTTCCCGTATAAATATCGTTTTCACGTTTCGAAGACGCATTACCAGTTACAAATATGGAAACAGATGGGTCGGGGTTGTCTCGCGATTTCCAATATCTTTTCCCATTACTCCGGCAATAGCAAAACCAAGCACTGAAAGTAAACTCCATTAAGGTGAATAGAATGTTTGTATCGCGGAGGTGAATTATGTGAGCGATAATTTATAAAAGCGTTTTTAATGTATCCTGTACTTTACAACGGCTTGGCGGACGCGTTCTAGAAAGCTATAATTTACATTCTTCGCAAGTCTAAGTGATGTGAAATGTTTATTTAAAGTAATAAATTTCAGTTGTATTGTACTTAAACACCTGTTTGTATTTTGTAAAACTTTAGATAATGTAATTCACGTTAAAAAAACAACTTAAACGCAACATATTATTGTAATGATACTACCATTTATAAAACAATCTACAACATGGGATGTTTTATTATTTTAACCAGAAATAATGTACTATTATTCATCAAAATCGTTTTTATCAACAACTGAAGAATATTCAGTACATGGAAAATTTCCACAATCTCTGCCGCTAATTTCGTATTTCCTATGCTAGGAGCGGACCTTTTATTTTTATATTTATAGCCTAAATGAGTAGAAATTACTTTATTTTTGAACCTTTCTAGGTAATAATCACTAATATTTTAAAGCGGACGCACGTAGGCTTAAAATTGGCGTTGTGTATTGAAAATATTCCCAATACGGGGATTAGCTTGCGAAGCACGCAATGCACTCTGCATTGGCCGCTTCTCATAGCGTTCAGTGTCAAGCTCACATGTGCGTCCTTAGCAGTGAACGTGTTAAGGATATGGAATACATATTTGATTGTAATGTATGGAGTCAAAGTAAAATGTATATTTTTTTATAAAATAACCATGACTTTACACAAATCCTTGGACAATAAAATGCACAAAATTATTAAATTGGATAATTTGAATTTTAAAACCATGTAAGATTTATTAGGGCTTAAAATACTCAACTATAGGGGTGAAATACTATTAAGTTTCCCTTATTTTTAAGGAAAATATATTACAGTAATTTCCTGTAATTATATTTAATTATGATAAAGCAGAATTTATCATTAACCCTTTCTGAAAATTAAGTAGCTTTTTGTCCAAGTAATTTTTTATGTGACAGTTAATTATCCCTTAGAATTGTAACGTTTGATAATAAATTGCGCCTTCTAAACTAACTCCTTCTGTGTTAGTACAGAGCGGTACTGCGGGTCACATAACCAATTACCGAAGGCGTTCATCCTTTAATAATTCGTAAACTTGTTAATTAAATTGATATGAAATAATAAAAAAAATAATATTTGTACCGATATTATTAATTTTGCCTTTGATGTTGTTTTAAAAGGGATACCTTATTGCCGAAATTAAATATTATAAACTATATTTTTAATTAATGTGTACAACTTTAATGTACTATGAATAAGCTCTTTTTTAATAAATGAAGGTGCTTTATTTGTTAACTTATATTTTTTTATTAATTTAGAATAATTTTCTGATTTTGTAGCATTTTATTTTGGGGGCAAAATGTCTGGATACGGCCAAATATTTTGCACGAAGTAATATTTCCGTATACAATCCAACGGCTAATTATTCAGGAGAATAAAATGAAGTTAATTTTAATTGTTCACAGAAAAGTTAAATAGTGTGATACTTTATTTTAACTGCAATTTAAAAAGAAATACATTTGCTATAACTGATATTGATTATGTTTTTTCGTAGGCAAGATTAATACAGTCCGGCAGTCCGTTAAATTTTAAAAATTATACAAAATCAGTTGATGTAAATTTAAATAATAAGTATTTTCCAATCCAAAAACTATTTTAATTTCAGTTTATTTAGACTACCATTAAGTAAAAATAGTTGACAGAAAAGACGATATATTAAAAAAAACATTACATCAACTTATTTTGCTTATTTTTATACTTTAACAGGATGTAACTTTTCAACAAATGAAGAAAAACATCAATGACTTTCATAATTAAATTTTCCATCTTTTAATTTTACATTGAAGTTAAACTCAAAATGACAAAAGCATGACAATTAAACTTGGATTTTTTCTTAAATAGTTTTTATTCGCCATAATGAATGAGTGATAATATTAGTTGCTAAATATTGCAGGTCTAATTTTTACATTTTTCTAACATTAACAGGATGTAAATTCTTATTAGACATTTTCATTGATTAAAATAAACGGTACCAGGAACTGCCACATACTTTCTCACAAACATATTTAAATTATTAAACAGATTCACTGTGATTCATAATTGTATTAAAGTAGGAGGGGGGGGGGCACATTAAAGTAAGAGAGTAACTAATAAATATTATTATTATTATTAAAACTATTAGATCGATTTCAAACAAATTTGAACTAAACATGTCAATTAGGCCTGTATAGATACGAAAACAGCTTTTTGAAAATTTTCGAAAACAACCCCCTTTTTGGCCAAACACCGTCAAAAATCAGTTATTATTATTACTTAAACGAGAATTTTTAGAAAGAACCGGTTTTTTTCATATTATAGGGTACATTCAGGGCTACAAATAAGCAAAATTTTATCAAAATCGTTAGAGTCGTTTTTGAGAAATATAGATTTTTCCAGTTGTTTGGCCATTTTTGGGGGTAAAACCCCTTAAAAATAAAAATTAGAAAAAATAAATGCATGGAGATATTCCAGAACTGCACATACGTACTAATTTCATCAAAATCGGACCGTTGGTATGGTCTCCAGCTCTGTACACATCTGTTCAGACACACGGACATCAAAAAACCACTTTTTTCGGGATTAGGGAGCACCAAAACAAATAGTTCCACTAAAAATATTTTTGGGTTCAGGGAGCACCAACACAGATAATTCCACTAACAATTTTTGGAGTCAGGGAGCACCAAAACAGATAATTCCACTAAAAATTCAAATTCGAAAATTTGGAAAAAAACAATACTTTTTCCATATGTTACGTATAGGGGGGAGAAAGTAAAAAACATAAAAATCAAACGAAAAGACGTAGTTCTTACCACCTTTATATGAAATGAACGACTTTTTAAATTTACTTTACAAACTCTTTATATTTTAATGAATCTATTGCGGTAAAAGTTTAGTCGTGGTTACGAACTTTCATGTATGTATGAGGGTTAGGCAACCTTACATTTTGGTCTTAGCATCAAATAACAATAGCACTTTGAACATTTTAAAACAGGTAATATGTCATTTTTGGGCAAAAGATATAGTATTCCTAAATTAATATTCAAAATAGGCCTAGTTTTGTTAGCAGTCTTGCAGTAGGAACATAACAACTGTTGTTTTCAAAATAAGAAATTTGAAATTGTTAAATATTTTTATACAGTTCTATTTAGAACTAAATTAGAATAATTTGTACTACTTTTTATGTAGACCTAAAGTTGAACTTTTTTTCGCTACTGAACATACTTGTTTCTTGAGCTAATAACTTTGTTAATTTTACTTCAATCACTTTTACTGGCATATGTGAGTTCTTTGAACTTTTATCTACAAAAAAGCTATATGGAACACTTTTGAATTGGTTTAGAATAAACATGGTTAAAATACAAAAACTTGGACTATTTTTAACAAATTTGAAGTTTGAGGCCATTTTGTGAGCTTACGGAAAAAAAATCAAGAATACAATTTTGTTTAAAATCAAATTTGCTACTAGCAAAATGTTATTAGTTTTTAAATTCGACTTACAGTTAAGCCACAAACTGGCTTTGGAACAAAAAGCTTACACTGAGAGAAACGGTGAGGCTCCAATTTTTATTTTATTTAAGGTGTTAAAAATGAAAAATGGAAAAACCCGTATATAGTTGCAACGTTTTTTTAATTTAATTATTAAATACAAGATTTACAGTCCTCAATATTACGTTTTTAGTCGTTGAACGATTTCCATTTCGGTTATTCAGCCATTTCAAGTTCCTTTTCAGGTTTTCCTATGACATATTACACAGAAACTTACACATACAAAATACTTATTTTGAGAAAAAACCTATTGACTTATGAGTCGACTACATTAGACAATGTCCCTATGCTTAATGCTGGTATGCAGGAGTCAATTGACGGGAAGGGGTGATGTATTATTGGGTTATCTACCTGTGTCAATAAAGTGTTTTTTTATGATATTACTAATACGAAATAATATTAACATCTTTCGATTAAAAAAATTTAATGTTGTTTTTGTTATTATCATTTCTGTAGCTTTGTAAAATGAGTAAATATGTTTTGCAGTTTAATGTTTTTGCTTTTTTATGTACAAGCAAATTCATTTGATTTGATTTCAGTTTGGTAAAGTTTTTTGACGTTATTTTAGACAGTATTTAATTTATTTTTGCTCAGCACTTCCTCTGACCGTCTTTCTACCAGGAGTATTGCTTTGTGAAATGTTCTTTTATTTAATAGTTATATAATTATGTAATATTGTAAATAAAAATACATTATTATTGTTATTAAAATCAATTATTTAAGCGTGCGATACAATGTGTTTTATTTGTTGTGATGTTTGTCTTTTAAACCAATTAAGTTTTCATTGTACCACCGAAAGTAAAATTTAAAAAAATCTTTAATTTGTTATTAATTTTTCCTCTGGGGTTCAACGAATTAAATAATTAGGAATTTTCATTCATAATGTTTTAATAAAATTGTCTAAAACTTCTCGTTTGGATTATAGCTTTAATTTAGTAGTACTTGTATTTATTGATGAGTTTAGTAGTGCATTGCAACGACCAGACAAAAACAATTACAGATTGCAATACTGCATATCAGATGTAAAACCATTCAACGTAATATGAAATGCAAACGGTTGCAAGTAATCGAAACATAAAAATAAACGATATTACACTGTACAACAATGTAGCGGAACAATCGCACCACAGCTGTTGATAACACGTTCGATTAAATATCTACAAACATGGCGGGAACTGTCAACTGTGAACATCACATAACCTATGTTTGCTTGGCGGAACAATGCAGACGTCACGTGACAGATTTAATTTCCGGTTTCAAACAATGGAATCAAGCAAATAGAAACAGTCTTGGTCGGAGTTTCGAGGGAAATTAAGACAGTTTGCGAAAGTTAAGGGTAATGAAAGTGGTGGGGATGTTTTTAACTTTAAGCAGCAAAGTTGCTTTATTATAATGTAGTTTGTAAAACATGGAGATTTTCATTTAAAAAAGACGTTGAACGTTGTTGCTAAGTAGATCATGTTTGTTGATAAATTGTTGTTCATCATAACTGAAAAGATTAGCTTCTTCAATAAGCCAACCACTCATTTAAGTAATTGGGAAAATTAAATGACAACCAACCACACATTTAAATTATTGGGAAAATAAAATGACAGCCAACCACACATTTAAATTATTGGGAAAATTAAATGACAGCAAACCACACATTTAAATTATTGGGAAAATTAAATGACAGCCAAACACACAATGAAATTATTGGGAAAATTTAATGACATCCAACCACCTAGTTAAATTATTATGAAAATAAATGACAGCAACCACAATTTCAATTATTGGGAAAATTAAATGAAAGCGAACCACACAATTAAATTACTGGGAAAATTAAATGATAGCCAAACACACATTTCAATTATTAGGAAAATTAAATGACAGCCAACCACACAATTAAATTTTTGGGAAAATTCAATGACAGCCAACCACACATTTAAATTATTGGGAAAATTAAATGACAGCCAAACACACATTTAAATTATGGGGAAAATGAAATGACATCCAACCACTCATTTAAATTATTGAAAATATTAAATGACAACCAACCACACAATTAAATTATTGAGAAAATTAAATGACAGCCAACCACTAATTTAAATAATTTTAAAAATTAATTGAAAGCCAACCAAACATTTAAATTATTGGGAAAATTAAATGACAGCCAACCAAACAATTAAATTATTGGCAAAATTAAATGACAGACAACCACACAATTAAATTATTATGAAAATTAAATGAAAGCCAACCACACAATTTAATTATTGGGAAAATTAAATGACAGCCAAACACACATTTCAATTATTGGGAAAATTAAATGAAGCCAAAATAATATTTGAATTATTTGAAATTAAATGATTGCAAATCACTCATTTAAACAATTATTGGGAAATTTAAATGAAAGCCAACAAAACATTTAAATTATTGGGAAAATTAAATGACAGCCGATTAATCATTTAAATTATTGGGAAAGTTAAATGACAGCAGCTACACATTTCAAATATTGGGGAAATTAAGTGACAACCAACCACACATTTAAATTATTTTGAAAATTAAATGACAGTCAACCACACATTTAAATTATGGGGAAAATTAAATGACAACCAACCACTCATTTAAATTATTGGGAAAATTAAATGACAGACAACCAAACATTTCAATTATTGGGAAAATTAAATGAAAGCAACCACACATTTCAATAATCGGAAAAATTAAATGACTTCGACCAAATATTCGAATTATTTGGAAAACTAAATGATAGCCGATAATTCATTTAAATAATTGGGAAAATTTATGACAGCCAACCACACATTTAAATTATTGGGGAAACTAAATGACGTCACTAACACATTTAAATTGGTGGTATTAAATATTAAATTTTTATATAATAAATAGTACTAAATCTTGAATGACAAGCCAAGTTTTCTTACAAGTATCCAAAAGTGCTTGGAAAACATCTCAAAAATTAATTTTTAGTATTTAAAAATATTTTACTTAGGTATAAGAATGGTTTTTTGAAAACATCCTACAATTGAAGCTAATGGGCCCACTCATAATAATAGCCTTGAATTATGGGTATTCGAGTAGTGAAAGTATACAGACATTCAGGTGTTTTATAATATATAGAAATTATATTTTAGGTAAACACAATTTTAAATGTTATGTTGCATTTCTACGTTTCTATGTTTAAACTGGAACCAACTGTAGTCGAATCACTAAAACATTTCCGCAGTCTTTATCTGGTCGGACAATAGTGTTTTATAGAATAGACGTATTGAATCAGAAACAGCAACACTTATCGTCAGATTCACGCCTCTTGACACAACATTTCTTAAAAGCTTTCGCCCCTTCTCTTTTCTATTTTCAAAAAAATCAGTACAGTATTTTATCAGATGGTATTCTTAGCGACAGTTACTAAATGAAAGTACTGCAATGTTCTGTCGATCCAATCAGTGGACACTTTTTATGTGTGCCAGCTTTAACATCTCTCGCTGACATCTTGCTGTAGTTAGCACTTCAGTTAAAGAGGGATTGAAGCTGGCGAAGTTTTTATTGACAAAGATGATGTTGCATTACTACTGAAAAGAAATTGTAATTTAATAAAAACAATTCAATAAAGAGTTATACACAAACTAAACAACCACATTCGCGTTAGTCCAATTTAGTTATACAAAATACAGCGTAGATAAAACACAAAATACCGACTAAATAAAGGTTTTTTAATAATTTTATGGTATACTAAAAGGGGAAATTACCTTAAGGTGCATGAATTCTTTGGTTTCTATTTGCTAAACCCGAAAGAATATTTAACCATAGTTTAATAAGTAGTACACAATTTTCTCTTTTCGACTAATTTAATCTAATTGCAATGCAATAAACTATATCTGTTTTTTTAGAATGTCTAGAAAATTTTTATTCTTGATTTTCTCAATTTAAATTGTAACAGTAATAAAATATTCTTAAAATTTGATAAAAAGTTTTGTAGTTTTATTAATCCTTAATACAATTTTGTTGTTCGAATTGAACATCGTAAAATAATATTATGTTTTACATTGAATTAAATATCAGTTTCACTTTTTAGATGATTTTTTATGTAATTTAATCCTTAACTCAATAACTTATAACATGGATGTTTCATGAACCTTATTTTATAATGTTAAGAAAGAACAACGCCGGTAAAAGGTAGCTACGCGTAAAGCATGCAATTGACAAGTTTATAGCTAATTTAATGCTGTAGCGCAATTAAAAAAAACATTTAACTGATCACTACTGTAAATTAGTTCATAGTTCCGTGCCTGGCCACTAGTCACTTACACAAAATCTTAGTCTCTTACAAAAACTGCTAGTTACTTACAAAAAAACTCTTAGTCACTTATAAAAAACTCCTAGTCACATACACAAAACTCCAAGTCACTTACCAAAACTCGTAGTAATTTACAAAAACTCCTAGTCACGTACAAGAAAACTTTTAGTCACTTACA
>JAGFPH010003181.1:21546-38686 GCA_018207615.1 Philaenus spumarius | reverse complement strand
AAACTTTTAGTCACTTTCACAAAACTCTTAGTAACTTACAAAAACTCATAGTCACTTACAAAATTCCTTTGATTTTAGTCACCTACATAAACACCTAACCACATACAAAACTCCTAACCACTTTAAAAACTCATAACCACTTAAAAACCTCCTGTCGCTTTCAAAACTCCTTTACTTTTAGTCACTTACAAAAACTTCTAACCACTTACAAATACTCTTGACCACTTACAAAAACTTTTGCCGCTTACAAAAATCTTTTACTCAAGTCACTTTCAAGAAACCCTACACCCTTGCGAATACAAAACTCCTAACCATTCACAAAAACCATTTATCCTACCAGCGTACAAAAATTTCTATCAACTGCCTAATAATCAAAACTGCCACCTTAAAACCCCTTTAAAAAAATCCCGACTTCTAGCCACATGTAACAAACATAATACCACAAATTTCGTCAAATAAATCACAACACAATTTACTTCCTGACGTCTCCTTGTCCAAATAATCGAAATGTAAGTGTATTCGTAACATAAAAAACACGACTGTTTATACAGGACCTACATCCTGAAGTTATAAAACATTTAACGAAGTTTATAGGTCTACAACTCTTATTTAATTTCATCGTACTCTTGTTTCTCTTAACCTTGCTAGCTGTCTTAATTTCCCCAAAACTTTACCCAAGACTGTTGCTTGAACCTATTGTTTGCAACTGGTAATTAAATCGTCCCGTGATATGTCGGTTGCTGGTTGTATTGTTCCACTAACGCTGGGCAAATAAAGGTTATACAACTGTTACGTTAAGCCATTTTGTGTACTGTTGGATATTTCTGTGCAAGATAAAGTGTTTCCGTGGTTTATATATTGTTAATTTAATGTTTAATTCAAATGAATAATTTATTACATTTTGGGTTGGATCATTTTTTATATGAAACGTTTACTTATTGTTATTTGTCGGATTTAATCTCGAAATCTTCTTTTTTATATTTAAGTACCAGGAGACCGAGCTAAAGCTCGATTATAAGCAGGGCCTAGTTCGCTCACGTCAAAACTATTATTGCAAATTTCCGTGAACATCGTTTAGGTTAGGCCTATAACATTAAACTACTAAATAAAGGGTATGTTTATTTAGCAGAAGTATTCGTTGCCATGGTAACTATAAATAGATACAACATTAGGCTTACCTCTAATAAAATACAGTTTAAAAGAAAACAGATGATTATTGTAATGGCATTGAAAACATTTGCATCAGCTGTGCTTCGTTTAAAAGAAAACAGATGATTATTTTAATGACATAGAAAACATTTGCATCAGCTGTGCTTTGCATTGTTTAAAATGGACAAATTTCACTTTTTAATTTAATAAAAAGACGTAGAAAACGAATTTTCCCAGACTGGTGACCATTTCCAATCGATTTCTCGTGGCCAAAAGCCCCATATAAAATCAAAAATCCTTAGACGGAGGACGGAGATTCCAGATCCATTTAGCAGACAGACAATTATCTCTCGCTTTAGAAGATAGGATTATTAAAACTTATTAGCAAACTTCCGAAGGAAAGATGAGCTATTGCAGCGAACCTTATGGTGAGACTAAAGGTAGTGAGTGGTGAATGAGCACCGATCATGGTCCCCAGAACACGTTTTGAGGTGTCATTAAAAATTATATATAAATGTGTATAATATGTGTTCGCAGTCTAGCGGCCTCATTTTAAGTCCGATTTGGTCCAAATGTTTTACACCTGTTGGTTGTCTACAGCGCTCGGGCGAGTTCGTTAGCAAAAAAAAAAAAAAAAAAAAATCCAACAACCGGAAGCACATTTTTGACCGGAAGTATTAGAGTTTTATCTAACAAAATAAATGTAGAATATTATTCTGCACATTTTGTTTTTTACACGACCTTATAGCTCGCTTGGTTCCCATAAAAATCGATCAAAACGTAAAATACAACAAATGTACCTGGTTCAAAAATCTACGGGGGGGGGGGGGGGGGGTTACCCCGTGGAATATCTCGAGTTTTTTTACTGCCAGTGGAACGGAGCAGCAATTTAGCCGGGGCTAGAAGCCGTGTTACAAACAAATTCTACTAATATATTTCGTACACAGAGGCAGCTATTCAACGCCTTCATGAGTAGAACAATTTCCCAAACAGTTGCTTGTAACTCTAAAACATATAAAGTTCATTTTGGAAATTCGCTCAACTCACGTCAGTTGTTCAGCTGCTTGGTCAAATTATTTTTTATTTTGTGGAGGAATATTAAATTCACATAGTTTCAGATTTAGAGGTGAAAACATTGTGCTGTCACCTAGTTTTCATTTACAGAATAAGCACAAATTAAAAATGTGTTACAAGGCACACACGTGACCAACATAACAAATAGAAAATATGTTGAGTGCATTGTAGAGAGAATAAGTAAAATACTTGCATCACCTACTTTGATTTCAACCATAAATTTAAATTACAAGTACACAATATTCCTTTTACTTTCTCACTATACTATAGTATAGAGAAAGTATAGTGATCGCAAAAAAAATCGATGTTGAGATTTTTGTGGGAATATCCGTTTTGGGACCCCTGAGTCCAAAAAAGTGGTTTTTACAAAATGTCTGTCTGTATGTCTGTATGTAGGCCAATGTCTGTATGTATACAAAGCTAGAGAGAAAACTATTTGATAGATTTCAACCAAATTTGCACCAGACATGTGCAGTACGCCTGTATAGATGCATGAAAAAGGGGTTTGAAAAATTTTGAAAAATAACCCCCTTTTTGGCAAAAAACCCCCCATAAAATCAGTTATTATTTTTTTATAAAAAAACGGCTTTAACGATTTTGATAAAATTTGGCTTATTTGTAGCCTTTAATGTGCCCTACCATATACAATAAATATAGTTTTAAAAAACTAAAAAACACGCTTTTAGAGCTTATCAAACTAAAAAGTTAAAAATAATTTTTCAAATAAGCTTAAAACAATAATAAACGACAAATACTAGCATTATTGTAAAAAAAGCGTTGGGCGCTCGATGTACGAGAAATATGGACAAAGCGCCCCACGCTTTTTTTACAATAATGCTAGTATTTGTCGTTTATTATTGTTTTAAGCTTATTTGAAAAATTATTTTTAACTTTTTAGTTTGATAAGCTCTAAAAGCGTGTTTTTTAGTTTTTTTAAACTATATTTATTTTTTACTTTTTAGTTCGATGTATTATAAAAGCGTGTTTTTTAGTTTTTTTAAACTATATTTATTTTTTTATTTTTAGTTCGATTAATTTTTGAAAAAAAAAACTTGGCCGTAGACGGGATTAGAACCCACGATCGGAGATTGAAGTCAGCGACGACCCGCGCCTTAGACCGCTCGGCCATCGATTGTACTTGCGTAAGAGAGATATAATAACAGTAATTAGCCACTGGCTTTTAGTCCAAGGGAGAGTTACTTACAAAGAAACATACATACATACATACATACATACAAGTGAAGCTAATATAAGCGTGTTAAAAACCCGCATCTTTCTAAAAATTCTCGTTTAGCTAATAATAATAATAACTGATTTTTGGGGTTTTTTTGGCCATAAAGGGGATTGTTTTTCAAAATTTTTCAAAACCTTTTTTACGTGCATCTATAAAGACCTAATTGACGTTTTTGGTGCAAATTTGTTCGAAATCGATCGAATAGTTTTCTCTATAGCTAATAATAATAATATTTATTAGTTAATCGCCTACTTTAATAAAAGTATACAAAGCTAGAGAGAAAACTATTCGATCGATTTCAACCAAATTTGCACCAGACATGTCCAGTACGCCTGTATAGATGCACGATAAGGGTTTTGAACAATTTTGAAAAACAATCCCCTTTTTGGCCAAAAACCACCAAAAAATCAGTTATTATTTTTTTATTAAAAAACGGCTCTAACGATTTTGATAAAATTTGGCTTATTTGTAGCCTTTAATGTGACCTACCATATACAGAAACCCGCATCTTTCTAAAAATTCTCGTTTAGCTAATAATAATAATAATAACTGTTTTTGGGGGTTTTTTGGCCATAAAGCGGGTTGTTTTAAAAAAATTTCAAAACCATTTTACGTGCATCTATGAAGACCTAATTGACGTGTTTGGTGCAAATGTTTTCGAAATCGATCGAATAGTTTTCTCTCTAGATAATAATAATAATAATAATAATAATATTTATTAGTTAATCTCCAACTTTAATAAAAAAACTCTCCTACCCCACCCTACAAGTCACAGTGAATCTGTTTAGTAATTTAAATGTATTTGTGAGAAAGTATGTGCCAGTTCCTGGTACCGTTTATTTGAACTTACATTGACTAAATTAAATAGATCGACCCACGAGGAGAAAGCAACGCTATAAAACACTACTTTTGTCCTAAAAAAGATTCGTTAACCTTTAATAGTTTCGTTATATAGAGACACTAACGTTAAATCGTAACTTTAACACAATTACAGCCCCTAAATGCTCGTGTCATCACGTTCGCCCGAGTCTAGCCTGTACGCATGCGCGTCGTAATATACGCTGCTCACGTACGCAACGCAGTCAACCCTTAATCCCGGCTCTTCAATATAGTTTTGCACCCTTTATTTTACTACGTGTTACGTATATTTCGGAGGTATAATCCAGAGACAAAATCTATAAGGCTTTCATGGGACGAAACCAGATTTGAAACATGTTAACGCAGCTTTTATTTTCCTGTTTATAGAACTAAATATTAAATAACTAGGGGAAACACCTGCGTGCTCCGCACGCCAACCCAGTTGGAACCTTCTATACATATAATCATGCTATGTTTTCGTCACAATAAAGTTTTTCGTGGTAAATAATGTTAAATGTTAAAATCAAATTATTTTGTATATTTTATAACAGCAGTTATAATAAAAGTTAAAAGAACCAGCAAGGCACAGGTCTACGCTTTAATGAAAACGTAACCTAAAAGTTAGAAATACAAATAATTGCTTCAAAGTTTGAAATCAGCTATTAATGGAAATATTGGAGAAAACAGCTGTTTAATCTGCTATTTTATTCAATTCGTTGCTACGTTAATAAAAGTAAATACATGTGTTGGTTCATCAGTCTAGGCATAACTTAAGATTTTTTCCGACTAAATTTACAAATATTGAAATAAAAATTGATTAGATCAAAATGAATTATAGCCTATGTTACTCAGGGATAGTGTGGCTTTGTGTTAGTAAAACTATTATTTAATCGGTTCAGTAGTTCCAGAGATTACCTCCTACATACAAACAAAAAAATAAACAAACAAATTTTACCTCTTTGTAATATTAGTGTAAATTTGATCTCACAACTGAGTTTAACGAATTTCAAAAATTCAGTATATTATAATGTTTTAAGGTTTCAATTATTTGGAAAATTGGACTACTAACAAAGGAGCTGAATAGCTGCCTGCGTGTAAGAAATGTAATATTTATTAGAATTGGTTTGGACCTCAGCCACCAGCCCCGCCTCACGCGCTGCCTCGTTCCGCTCACAGTCGAGACACTCGCTTCGCCAGTTTACACTTCGATCTTGGGCCCTCCGATTATGGACTGCTTCGCTTCGCTCGCAGTAGACGAACTGGTACATTTATGGTATTTTACGTTTTGATCGATTTTGGGGGAACCAGACGACCTATAAGGTCATGTAAAAAACAAAATGTTCAGAATAAACTGCGACATTTCTACTGTTAGATTAAACTCCAAAAAGTTCCATTGTAAAAAAAAAATTGTTTACTTCCAGTAAAAAATCCCACTTCTGGTTGATTTTTTTGGCTAACGAACACTTCCAAGCGTCTTAGAAAACCAACGTGTTTACCAAATCTGGACTAAATCAGAATTAAAATCCGTTAGAGTGCGAATACATATATACATATACGTTTTTACAATTTTTAATTACACCCCTAAACGTTTTCTGGGAACAATGATCTGTGCTCATTGACGCCTCCCAACCTTAGGTCTCACCATGAGAGTCACTGCAATAGCTCATCTTTTCTTTGGAAGTTCGCTAAGAACAGAGTGGCATAGTGGTTAAAAACACTCGTAAAATTTGTAAATGTATTGCAATATAAATGCTTTTTCATGGCTGCAATTATTTCATTACAGTAAAAATATAAACCGTTCAAATTAATGTCGTTGAGTGGATCACACTGTGTACAGAATATTACATACCTTTACACCTCTTATAGGGGTTGTGTAAGGACAACGAGGCCATAGAGACAGGAAAATTCTGCTAGAAGAGTTGATTTCCCGATCCTTATCCTGGAACGTCAAAGGACAACTTAAACTTGAAGATAACTTGTTTGACGTTATCTCGAGAAGGACGATCAAAGCGGCGTAACTAACTCTTGACTCCTTGACGCACTATCATATCCTAGACTCAATTCATTTTGAAGATTTTGCAGTTTATTTCACAAAAGAGGTACTTTTATATTGATTCTTTTGAGAATGGAGAGTTTTGATAATGTTCTTCCGGCCTATTGAAAACTAAATTCTCTCCCAGACCGAAATATAAAACTACAGTAAGCTGTATTTAATATTTTTAAATATAATAATTATAGTTTGGTACAATTAGTTATAAAATAAAATGTTAATATTTTTTGGTTTAAAACTGAAAGCTCTCCTTACGAAAATAAACAATCGCTCAATATGGTTTAAAAAAAGTTAATCTATATCCATAACCGGATTTGTACTGACCGAATGACTGACTGGTATGGAATAAACGTATAGAAAAAACTACTTAAGGGTCGGCTCTAGCTGTCGGCCATGTTGGCTGACACTCCATAACACCAATGTTAAATTAAAATCCAAATTTTTTCTTTATTTTTGATCGGAAAATTATAAACGATATGTTATTTTAATGCTATGGTCAATATGCATGCAAATGGCTTTTTCAAAACTAAGAAAAATATTTTGTTTCATATTTATTAACAATTTAAAACATTGATTTTTAACATTTTTTTATGTTGTTACTATTAATTATAGCGAAAAACTACCAAGCCATTCGCATAAAGAATTTTGTCCCCAAGAGTTTGGTATTTTTTTTAAAACGCTTTTGAACAATTGCGGGTTTTAAATGGATTTAGGCTGAGCAATGTCCGTGTAACCTACCGCCGCTATAGGGAGTTGCAGGTTGCTTTCTGTTTTACTAGAGCCGACCCTTAAGGCTCTTCTTTACCTTGAAGAAAAATCCCGAGTGTACAGTATGATTTCAATAAAAAGGTCTGACTCAAGCCGCAAAATCGTTGAAACATGCATTCGTAATAAGGTGTTTCGGATTCTATTTATAAATTAATAATCTGGGAAACTACTTTAAGTTATAAAAAAAGCTTTATATTTTTTACGTGTTAGCTTAAAGTATGGAAATTATTGCTTAAAACTCCCAAAAAATGCATTAGAAATAATCAATTTTTACTCAGTTGAACTGCTGATTAAAAGGAGTTTCCGTCGATATCTTTCAATTATGAGATATAAGGCAAAAGCACAAAGCCTTTAAGAACAATTTAAGATGTTTCACAACTTTTTAAGTTGAAAAACGGCGTCTTAAACACTTTAGTACGAACTGCATGTTTTTGCTGTTTTACGCAAGGTATAGGAGACCCTTAAGATACAAATACGACACTTTATAGGTATATTATTGTGGAATCATAGACGCACAAGGATTTTGGTAAATTATCATTTTAAAGCTTAAAAATAGAGAAAATTCGGAGTTCACTCTCAGCTCTACATCAGAAAAAATAACTGTTCGTATCAAAAACTTAGCAACACGTGTTTGATTACATTCATTACCATAACTACCAACTTAGCAAATTTAGAATAAGTTTATTATTCCTCACAACCAACAGCTTTTTTTAGGTTAGATTAACAACTAAAACTCAAACACAAACACAAATCAACGAAAAATGATTACTGTAACTCAATCAACTCAATTAAAATATCTGTTGTTAAATATCACAAGTAAAGCAGATGATTTGTACCAAAAACTTAACATAATTTTAGGTTAGGCCTACACAATTATTTGCAAAAAAATTTATTCAATTTAGAATCATGTAAGTAGTCAAACATCTGGTATTCCATATTATATTTTTTCCTTTAGTTGGTACTATAAAAGTTTGTTTGAAATGTTAATTGACCGAGCGAAGCGAGGTCTCCGTTTTAGCTCGACCGTTCGGCATTTCGTCTGTGTGGCCGTCTGTCTCACGATTACGGCCAAATGCCTTGACCGATTTTGACGATTTTTCCTTGAATGTTCCTTATTCCTAGGCCGAGCCATGTATATACACGGTTTTTTTCATTTTTTAACCCCTTAAATAAAATAAAAATGGCGGCCGGACCGTTTCTCTCAGTGTAAGCTTTTTTCCAAAGCCAGTTTGTGGCTTAACCGTAAGTCGTATTTAAAAACTAATAACATTTTACGGGTAGAAAATTTGATTTTCAACAAAATTGTATCCTTGATTTTTTCCGCATCTCTAACGGTATGCTTACAAAATGGCCGCAAACATCGAATTTGTTAAAATTGTCATAGTTGTTGTATTTTAACCATGTTCTTATACGTTTATTCTAAACCAGTTCAAAAGTTTTCCATAAATTTTTTGTAGATAAAGGTTCAAAGAATTCATTTATGCCAGTAAAAAAATGATTGAAGTAAAATTAACAAAATTATTTGCTCAAGAAACAAGCGTGTTCAGTAACGAAAAAAACGTTCAACTTTAGGCATACATAAAAAGTAGTAAACATTTTTTGTAATTTTTTCATAAATGAAAAAAGTTTCCTAATTTAGTTCTAAATAGAACTGTATGAAAATATTTATCAATTCAAATTTCTTATTTTGAAAACACCAATTTTTATGTTCCTACTACAAGATTGCTAACAAAACTAGGCATATTTTAAATAGTAATTTAGGAATATATCCTTTGCCCAAAAATGGCATATTATTATAAGAAAGTATACAGAATAGACCAAAGAATTTATATGTATACTTGTAAATTATTATTTCATAAAAGTATTTGTCTTAGCTTTACTTGAATCACAAAATGAGACGAAACAAATGAAACCTCGTGGTGATAAAGGACATACAAAAAATGACCGTTGGACAGCGTGGGAAGTGATGGTACATGGGTTGAGATCACTATCACGACACTTTAACATCGTTTGTTTTCTTCATTATTTCTTAATATTGGAATATGATATGAAACTGTAAGTACTGTACCAATCTTACAAAAAGAATAATTAAGGGAACGGAAACGATACTGGGCCACATAGATTGGTACTGTTCAAGACTTACCTTAGAATTTAAATATCACCAAGAGTAGGAATATTTCAGCTTATCTCTTACAATGCACAGGATACCTAAAGGTTACCTCAATAAACCATAGAAATATGTATAATTTTAGGTTTATTAACCAAGTTAAATAAAAGTCTATACGCCCTTAATACAAAAAGATAATTAACATGCCCTTAATACAAAAAAGATTGAGATTAAAAAAAAGAAAACATATATATTTTATTAATTTTAATTTAAAAACCCTTCCCAAAAATAAAATTCAAAAACCCTCCCTTTTAATAATAATTACAGAAATTATACAAAAGATTTACAAGTTACAAAGTTTTAACATGAAGTACCATGGATTTGTTTTAAGATAAAAAAAATATATATTTGTCGTTGGCCAACTCTAAAAGGTAATTATATAATTAAATAAATAGACAAAATTAATTATGAGACGTCTCTCTATATATATAAAAAAAAATATAAAATTTCTAATATGCAGCCCTTAAGGGCTAAGGTCCGAAATGTGCTAGCTTGCTCCTCCCAATTTATTTAATACTAACATATCCTAAGTAGTACACATATGCAAAATTATTTTCAAAAATACAGCCTATTTAACACTTAATATAAAAAAAAGCAGATAGTTCTCGTTTTTAAGTTAACTTCTGTCTCTAATTAAAGCTCAGTAGGAAATATTTTGATTAGGTATTCCATTTCTTTAGTTGCAAGGTAGGCCTTTTCTAATAGTGGTAGTAGCAGGTTATCTCATTGGTTTAAACATCTCCTGCACTCGCACCAGTTTAACTGTATAACACAGATAACAATTTCCTTTTTAGAAAACTTACAGTTATTTAAATAAGCATAAAAGATAGTTCTTTGAGTTGACTGTTTTTATCAAATGTTGTAGCATAAATACCAAATTGCTACATAGATGGTGATTGTTAATATAACATGCGTAATGTTGCATAACACTGTCTGTACATGTTAGGTAAGCCACATGGTAATATAACAGAAATGTTAACGTTTAGTTACATATCAGCCATATATTCGGCTTATAGCTTATTAAAAGTTTTCGAAATCTGTTACACTGCAGAAATACTACACAGTTACAGTTAATTAATGCATAATACTTTAGGCTTGGTTGTGGAAGAATATTTAGGCTTGACAATGACCAAAATGATATCGGCTTTATAGTTTTGTAGGCTGTCAGATTTACATTTAGAATTTAGGCTGTAAGAATTACATTTAAAGTTTAGGCTGTTGTAAAAAAGCAATATATAGGTTTCTCTAATAAGTTGAATAAAATGAGTTAGAAAGTTGTACATGAAACAAAGTGGAAATAACCTAATTAAGTTTTACAAGTAATATCTTATAATTATTAAGGTAAAGCTGAAATATCGTACCTGGTATGCGAAAACAAAGGGTTTAGAAGTAAATCATGTCCTTCACGACATACGTTACCCCGATTAAATTATTTAAAAATTCGGTAACATCACGAACACTCACAGCGTCTGAAAGTAACGGTCTAATAATGGCTGACGCTTTCTAGAACAATCTCAACTTAATAGATAGAGAACAGCTGATCGTTGTCGGTTACAAAATGCCACTGGATACTAAGGCAGTGTGTACGGCTTCAGATACCGTACGGAGTCGACATCTGGCGGAGAAAAGGATAACTGGGTGAAGGTTAAATACAGAAAGGTTGTAAAATGGCAAAATAAATGCTAGAAGTTGTTGATGGACGTTACAGTACATTGTTAAGTTTTAGTTATTTAAGTATTTAGTTGTAAGTATTTAATTCTATGTTTTCCCTAATAACGCCATACTTTTAGCTACCTTACGCATTATTAACCTAAATAAAGCACAATGCCCCTTAATTTATCTTTAACAGTTAAAGCTCAAGAAAAGGAAATAACAAGAACTGGAAATCCCGGAATCGCGGGAAATGCAAAATAATGTTTCACTGGCTAAACCTTCTGCTTATTTCCTTACTGGCACACTATTTTTAACCTAAGCTCAGAACAGCATTTGTTATTTCAACGAGCGAGGTCTACTGTTCATAGAACTATTAGTTATTGATTGTTTAAATATTATTGGTAAAATTACAACGCATGCGCAAGTCGAACTATTGGGGTTGGTCGCGTCTACTTCGATCTCTGTCTTGCATCAGCGGTACAATAATCTGTATGCATTTGCTTCGCCATAGTCGCAATCGGGGTTGGTGAGCGAAGCGAGCATAGACAGAGCTCGTAGTATTAGTTATTATAGCGTTCGGTGCCCATAACAGCTGATTAGGTCTGTCAGCTAACGAATTACAGCTAACTGTATTTTTAATGTCAATTCGATTTCAGATTTTTAAATAGTTTACTACATATAAATTAATCAGAGGTTAATACATATTATACTGGTAAAAATAATAATTTGCAGTGAATAACTAGTTTTTGAATTAAATATCTTTACGAAGAAATGAAAATAATAAACTAACCTATATAATACGAACAAATAAAAATATAAATCTACTTAACATTGACAAATATTTTACTATATACTAGGTTACTTACTTTAAACCTCGTCGACAGTTTCAGTTTCTGATTTTGGAAGTTATCAATCTTCATTTTCAACTCGTATAAAAAATTGAGAAAATTTTAAAACAACAAATATATATATATAAAAAAAAACCTTACATACGAAAGTACAATGTTTAATTATTGTTAGGGTTGTGAATTGTGTGTATTTATTTTGAAAAACATACACGTAGGTCTAAAAAATATTTTGTGGTTGAGATGTTATTTGTATTTCATCGCTCTCAGTTTTAGATTTAAACTTGTCAAAGACCTGCAGACAAATTCATATTCCGAAACCCATTAAAGTCAGTTAAATATGAAACGTGTCACAGCTCGAATATAATAAAGTGCAAATTTTATAAAAGCGGTCTTTTCAGTTCTTATTTATTTAGAAATACGGGCAATTAAACTAATTACACTTTTAAAGCAGCGGGTTCAATTTGTGAATAAATCTAAAATGACTCTCTTTTGAAATTAAAACTAACCGTTTAAATAAGAAGTAACTTTGGCTTTGCAGGTAAATTAAATTATCACATAAAAAAACAGCGCCTTCAAAATAAACTTCCTTTGATGAGTCCTAAAGGTATTGCGAATCACCTACAGTACCATTGCAGGCGTTTAGAGGTTCTTTACAACCACTTACTTTATACATTAGCGTTCTTCGTTGCATTTAAATTTGACCTAACCTTATTAGATTCCCAGAGAAGGTTGTACGAGTGTACTATGTAAAATAACTTGGCTTGTTTGTGTTAGGGGACGACAATGGTACGGAGTGGAGTAATGGTTGTAATAGATTTAATAAATGTAGCTCAATAGCGTAACATATTACACTATCAAGCGCATGCGTTATACTATTTCGTTACTCACGGACGTAAGTACGCACACTATTATACGAGTTAGAAGATGCAAACAATATATCAAATTGAGGCTGGTGGAGAAAATAATCGATTTTGCACGACAATTTACGAATGTCTAAAATAAAATTTTGTGTGTATTGTTGTATTATTATGTACGTATGTTTCAGGCTCCACAATTGCAGTATAACAAAACTAATATTTTTATGTCAAACGAACGTTTAGATGCGTTCGTACTTCATTACTATCTGTGGATTTAAAAATCTGCATTTTTTCGGTTATCGTGTACATATTACGATCAAACAGCTGTTGTGTATTTAAATCACCATGAACATTTAACAGCTATTCTTGAATAACATTTTTAGGTATGTTTCTCACTCCCACTCTTTAAACTTATATGGATAAATAATTAGAAGATAACATTTTTTAAACTCTGAAGGTGTTGATATGAAAATTGTGACATAATTCTCTATATTTTATGTCAATATAATTTTGCAAATAGTTTAAAACTATTTCTATTAAAAATTGCAATATGCATTTTATTTCACTTCACCAAAATGAGTATTTAAAAATATAATATTTAATAATTAATGAGCTTTAACTTAGAGTTTTTATTTTAACCATTTAAAGGGGGCACTCAACCATAAAACTGATTTATTTAGTTTTTCAAGCTATCATAACCATATTTTTTTTAAGAGTTGGTAAAACAAGCATTTACTATGGCATGCCTAACTCAAGAACTATGAAAGAATGATAGGTTCAATTAGAGGACATTGTCTGTAACGGCCTTCAGCATGGGATTGCAATTTTTTAAATAATTAAAAAACATTTAATTTGTTTATTAAAATATTTTTAAAAACTAAAAGTTAATTATTAATTAAAAAAAAATATTTTCAAGTGACATTTCAACTATTCTATGTTAGAGGCCGTAGAATGAAATGTTATCTTCAAAATCAAAAAAATCAAGAAGATATCTCTTGAATGGAACTTGAGATATGCCCGCCATAGTGATTCAAAACGAGTAAAAATTTAATTTTCGGAAAACAGCCCACAAAGGAAAACAAACACCACATCAGTTGCTAAGCAAATCTTGCAAGTGTATTTCTTTATATTACTTAGTATACATAGTATGTTTGAATTACTTTCACTAAAACTCTCCTGCTCCATAGGTCTTTCCTTCTATATCTTTCAGTTTTTGTTCACGATAAGTTTTTATCATTTGAATTTTCTTTCTATATTCCTTGAACTAGTGACTCAAAATTGTGTACAAGCTTTTAGTTATCGTTAGATTTAAATGGAATAACATTTTCCCTGGTTATTATATATCAATCTATTCAGAAAAACATAGCGAATAAGAAACTGCAAAGAACAAAAAAATGGTAGAAAAATATGTTTTTGACGATGTTTAGGGTGGAGTGCCCCCTTAAGAAGTATAGACTACTAACTGGTTACATTATTATTTAAAATACTGTAGCTCCAAACTGTTGGGGTAGAAAATACCTCTCAAATAAAGATCGTTTAGTAGAACTCCGTAGTGGCAATGACTACATGTAGTCATTGGTAGTGGTAACAAAATCCTTTTACTTTGGTTATGTCCGTCGGAGAGTTTGTCTCGTAGGATCGTCAACAAACTTTTTACAAAGTAATTTTACATTTTGATGTTTTTTAAACCCTAAATTAGATGTTTTTTTTCCATAGATAAAGAGTGATCATAAAACCACTCATAAAGGTTAGTTCCCATTGTTAAATCATCTTCATTAAACTTCAAAATTTTAAGTATGCAAATTATAGAAAAAATGTTTTTAAATATATTAAATACTCTGAAGCGATACATCTGTCACCCTGTATACGTAATTGTCCAGAAACTTCCATCCATTCTCATATATATAAGACTTCATAACTAAAGTGCTCGAAAGGCAGTTTCTCTCCGAAAGATGTCAGCACTATTTCCTGCCAATTGACAAGTGTTTTCAGACGATACTTTTATTTCCTGTCTCAACAAATGCCACCTCGATAAAATTCTGTTGTACAGATTTATCGGAACTTGAAGAGAATAATAAAAGAGAGGGGTGAAGCGGCGAGAGAGAAAGCTTTTAAGATGTGTTGTGACAAGGAGGTGTGGATGTGACAGAGTGTATTGTGGTTGTTGGATTCAATAAGCGGATCCCGTAAAACTATTGTCCTGCTGAGATTGAGGTCGGAATAGTGAAAGGTCCCTGCTGGGAAGGTGTCGACATCTGTGAGGTAGGGGATTTTGTTTCAAAGTTCATATTTAATCTTTCGAAATCATTCTATTTGATATGTAACTATAGTTTGTTAGAATTGGGAAGGACTCTGAGTGATTATAGTTCATTTCACCTCAGCGTGAGGCAAATATAAATGACCGTAATAAAACCCTTACCCTCAGGCCTATTGTGCGACATCGGGGATGGGCACTTGTCGTCTGCCTTTGTATTAGAGTTATTGCTGTTTGTCCCAGTGCCATTATGCAAACTTTTTTAATTGAAAGAAAAACTTAAAACAAAATATATCATTCGCTGTGTTTTGATCGCGTGATTATTTTTATACCAAATATGAAGTAAATCGGTTGATTTTGGGGAAGGAAAAGTAAATAATTAAATCCTATGTGTTTTCAAATATTTTTTATCATTATGAATACGGAAATAAATTTACATTGAATAATGATGTTGAGTTTTATAAAAACTTCTTACTTACTACTGTACACAATAATCATCACCTTATAGTGGCCTGACATGCTTAACATTGTCGTTAATCAAACAATAACCAAGGCTTTATGTTTTGAATTGAAAACTCATAAAAAATACTTTACTCTTTATTTGGGCATTGGGCATTGAAAATTGACAACAAAATCAACCCAAGTATTATTAAATAAGCGTAAGTCCTTATAAGGGAATATATTAAATTTATATGGCACACCTACGTCATTGAAATAAATAAACTAATATTACTCTATTGACCACATTAGACTAATAACTTAATGAACCAATAAAGTAGCTATTTTTCACAAAACTAGATAGTTCAAAGAAATTTAAAGATTTCCGTTAAATATACTGTATTAGTCAAATTATATTAAATTTATAAATTAAATTAAAGATAAATAATAGACTATCATTAATGATGTACTTGTTTCGCCTGTCCCTAAATAGCCTATTAAAATTTTGTTTAGTGTGCAAGTAGCTAGAAGGAATAGCCTATGTTTAATTTTTATCCGTGCTATGTACTGCAATAAGATGTGTAATTTTATATTTTCGTGTAGCCCATGCTCTGTTTGTCTATAATATTAAGATGTATTTAATTTTAATTGTATTTTATGCTCGATGTATATAGAACAGTTATTTAATAGTTTTACTTAATGTCTATATTTTAATACTGCCAAAACAAAAAAACTGTCAGGCCACTATAATGTGATGATTATTGTGTACAGTAGTAAGTAAGAGGTTTTTATAAAACTCAACATCATTATTCAATGTAAATTTATTTCCGTATTCATGATGATAAAAAATATTTGAAAACACATAGGATTTAACTATTTACTTTGCCTTCCCCAAAATCAACCGATTTCCTTCATATTTGGTATAAAAATAATCACGCGATCAAAACACAGCGAATGATATATTTTGTTTTAAGTTTTTCTTTCAATTAAAAAAGTTTGCATAATGACACTGGGACAAACAGCAATAACTCTAATACAAAGGCAGTCGACAAGTGCCCATCCCCGATGTCGCACAATAGGCCTAAGGGTAAGGGTTTTATTACGGTCATTTGGTTTTGCCTCACGCTGAGGTGAAATGAACTATAACATCCCTTCCACCAACGCACGCACACTCGCCAGCATTGCCGCAGCAGGCCCTACCTACCTCTCGCAGGTAGTCAATGACTCACCCACTTAAGAGCATAATAAAAAATGACAACTTTGTGATTTCAAAATTTTTTCTTTTCGTTTTAGTTTTTTATGATCTACATAAAATTCTGAGCAAATTGAGACCAAATACGATATAATTACAATGCTTTTGAAGTATATAAAACTAAACTCAGTCTAACCATGAACCCGAGGATAAATTAAATAGTACTGTAAAATGTTTGGTATACTCCAAATAAAATATTTAAATTAATAAAGTGTAAAAAATGATAGGTTTCGTTATTAGTTGACTTAGATGAAAGCTTGGTTACAAGGGAGTTAGAAACAATACAAACAAATATAATTCTATAAAACAACATATAAGTCTATGTTTATACAAACATCCACATTTGTTGATCATTTGTAGATCTAAATTGAAATTTGAATAAGAAAACAATTCATTAAATTTATAATACGTCATACAACAAAGAACAGTATTTACACGAACATGAGATTATAACAAATATTAAAAGAACAGTATTTACACGAACATGAGATTATAACAAATATTATAAGAACAGTATTTACACGAACATGAGATTATA
>JAGFPH010003181.1:0-15905 GCA_018207615.1 Philaenus spumarius | reverse complement strand
GAGAATTTGCATATATTTGCATAATCGATAATTTAATCCACTTACCATCATCCAATCGTAATAAAACTGGCACCATTGGAAAGGAAATGATTTAAACTTTAATTTTTGTATTTACAACTTTTTCGTAAAACGTATATTTACATACGTAATCATAGTTTTAGAATATGCATATTGTTCTACAGCTATTTCTGCGCGCGAATCTGCATACAATTGTACTGTTATTTTCCACTTCTTCAACGTCCAAGCCCAAACCTTAAAACCTTAAATTTAAAATACCTTAAAAGTACTCTGTTCAAATACTTGGGAGGATTTTACCGTTTGGCAGCTTCTGTTTCGAAGAAAACGGCCGGGATACAACTCGCGAAGCAAAGTAGTCAACATTCCTAGGCCGCAAGATCGAGGTTCAAACTAGCAAAGCGAGTTCTTCCTTTGCGAGCGGAGCGTGAACCGGGGCTAGAAGCTGAGTTGCAATCAAATTCAACTCGTACTAATGTATTCCGTACACGTAGGCAACTATTCAACGCCTTCGTGAATTTTCCAAATAGTCGGTTGACGCCCTAAAACGTATAAATTTAATTTTGGAAATTCGCTCAACTCACGTCAGCGGTCGAGCCGCGCGGTCGAATTATTTTGAGAGCAGAGCACGAATAAGTAGCGAGACATACAAAGTAAACTAAATGTTAGAAATTGCGCCTCCGATCAGCCCAAATTTGTACATCAATGTATACAATAGAATATATGCGAAAGATTTGAAAATATCCGGGGAAGTAGTTGACTTTGTTGTGTTTATATTTTACTTGGGAGACTTTATATCGAAGTTGTGTCTTATCTTGGCTAAAGTAGGATAAGTTACGGCTCCCTCGGGTCTCGTACAACTGCTGTAGCTGACATCGTAAAGTATTGGAAAACATTAAAATACACTTTAGATATTATTCCACACGTGCATTCCTACTCGACCGCTTTATTACAAGTACTGTTAATCTTGCTAATGACGGACAGTGTGCTTTTAGTCGTACGATATGTAAAGTGATATTTCAGAATTGGTGCAGTAAAACTTGAATAACAATTCTTATAATAAAAAGCATTTCAATAACAATGTCCACCATAAGTATCAGGACCAAAACATACAACTATTAAATGGTATATATAATAATAGATTGATAAACTTGAAATAATATCATAGAAGAGGTTGATGTTGAGAATGATGTTAAATTTAAAATCAATTAAAGAATAAACCGACATCGTCTGTAAATTAATTGAAAATGAAAGATCATAAAATAAAATGTTAAATGTATGTGTTTATTGCTCGATATGAGTGAAACATGTTTCCGAGTTGACTGCAGCACTCCAAGTGGCAGAGCTATACACTACCAGCATTGAGTTTGTGTGCGTTACATTCTTCCACTAGTACATGTAGGACAGCTTTATAAAGGCGGTAACTAGAGGGTTACAGACGTACTGAAATGAGCATGCGTGACAATGTAAGTGAGTATGTGTTATTAAACACAGTTTTCTCTCACACATTCAAAATTAACGGTAATTTTATTTTTCTAGCATTACTTCGCGAACAACAAGTTAATGTGATAACCACCAGAGTGCAGGCTAAACACTCGAGTATTCGCAAATACAAATTCGCAGAGTACATACCACACGAAGGACATTTTTTCGTTATAAATTATCCAAATTTATTGAAATTACTTTTATTTGAAAGGTAATTAAACTTCGAATGCGGTGAGCTTTTTATATTTTTTATATTAGTATTATTCAATAAGAAACAAAATCTCAAAATTTGATTTTTAGTTAATTCAAAGAATCAATTTACGTAAAAAACAAATTAAAAAACTAAACGACATCCACATTCGGACAGTCCTAACATTTAAAGTGACACATTCTGAATATTTTTCTTATCATTATTACTCCAGTAATCTTGTTTCGCGTTTAACATTACTCTTACGGGAGTGAAAATTCAAGATGGTAGCTCGGTCTGCCAAGCCTTAACAGCAGTTCATTAGCTAAAATTTTCCCACAGACAAATATTTTCTAATACAAAATCGTCATGTCTTAAAAATTGCAAGTGAACGCTTTCAAGAGTTAAAATTATGTCTTCTCGTAACAGTTATAATACATTAACTTGTATCCGCAGTACATGCAGATAAGTTGTAATAAGTTGAACCAAATTTTGTAAACTCTAAGGTACCACTTTAATATTTAGTGTGATAATACAAAGATTTACTATTGTATTATGATATGCAGTTTCTATTGTAGCGCTGAATGGCCAAAGTGCTAACGTTTTTAACGTGAATAGTAGTGTTGAAACTCCGTAGAAAGCTGGGCTATACTTGCTCGTTCTGCATTTTGAAACTCCGGCAGTAGAGTAAATCCCGTATATATATAGAACGTACGTAAAATGCGGCCGTTAGAGTGCGAACACACACTTTTTAATGACACCCAAAACGTGTTCGTAGGACCATGATCGGTGCTCACTGACTATTCCCGACCTTAGGTCTCACCAAGAGAGTCCTGCAACAGCTCGGTTTTTCCTATTTAAGTAAGCCAATAAAGAATAAATGAGAGCTTGTAAAATCATAAACTATAGAAATGTATAATTCAAACAATATTTTGGGTTCAGGGTTTAAGCAGATTAAAAATTGATGAGATATCCCAAATCATTGGTTTTAAAAGTCAATACAAATCTGTCAAGTGATCTAGCGTGGTGTTTGAAACACTACCTTGGTTTCAGACATCTCTACCATATTCAAGTATGTTGGTTGTAAAACTTAAATAATATTACGTACATAAAATAAACGGTACCAGATAACTGCCACATACTTTCCCCCAGTTGAAACTTCATACCTTCCCAAGAGTAGCATAGGAGGTGGTTATTTAGAATTTATTATTATTAAAACTATTCGATCGATTTCGAACAAATTTGCACCAAACATGTCAATTAGGCCTGTATAGATGCACAAAAAAAGGTTTTGAAAAATTTTGAAAAACAATCCCCTTTTTGGCCAAAAATCAATTATTATTATTACTACCTAAACGAGAATGTTTAAAAAGATGCGGTTTTCTGCATATGGTAGGGTACAATAAGGGCTACAAATAAGTCGAATTTTATCAAAATCGTTAGAGCCGTTTTTGAGAAATTTTGATTTTTCTCGTTTTTGGCCATTTTTGAGGGGTAAAACCCCTTAAAAATCAAAAATTTGAAAAAATTAAAAAAAAACGCCCGGAGATATTCCAGAACTACACCTACATACCAAATTTCATAAAAAATGGACAGTTGGTATGGTTTACAGCTCTGTACACATCCTAACAGACTCACAGACACACGGACAGACATCACCAAAAAAACACTTTTTTGGGTTCATCGAGCACCAACACAGATAATTCCACTAAAAAATGTTTTGGGGTTCAGGGAGCACCAAAACAGATAATTCCACTAAAAGCTCAAATTCGAAAATTCGGACGAAAACAATACTTTCTCCAAGATGGAAACACTCCACGAAAAACACTTTACGAGCCTATAACATATATTTGTTAAGTCGGGAACAAAGTTTGATTGGCGGAAATGTAAAATTAAATTGCATTAACTTCTGATTATTTCGCTCTTGTTATTATTTACTTTAGTTACACCTTTATCTTCTTTTCTGAACACTGTTCTGTTGTTCTTGGTTTCATTTTGTCGTATCTCGTCTTATTTGTTTACGTCTTGACACAATTCTTTTACATTGCAGCTAAATTGTTCTAAATTAATATTAGATAATTGTAAATAAATCGTGGCGACAAGACACCAACTAAATTATGTTTTCTATTATTTCAATATCCAGCCAATATTTCTGGGAATATACACAGCTCAAATCGATAACCTCATCTTTTTTCCAAGTACTTTACAAAAACATTTTAACAAATTCCGTTTTTCCATTTCTTCTGATTTTCACTCAGTCATAAATAAGGAATCGGAAAAGTAATGCGTTCTCACTCAATATTTTCAATACATTTTGCAAGACTCAGATTTGTAAGGAAACGCCATTAGGTGAATAGAAGTTTGCATCGTAGAGATGAATAATGTGCGCGATAATTTATAAATCGTTTTTAATGTTTCCAAAAACACTTCCTAGGGAGTTACACTTTGCATTCTTCACAAGATTAAGTGATGCCTGATATTCACCCAAAATACAAATTAAACAGTGAATAAAATACAATTATACTAATGAAGGATAACAGTTAAGTTATGTGTTATGATTGGTTTGTTCAACCCGGCATCATATACCAACACAACGATATCGTACTGTGTAGTACCATAGATCATGAATAAATGCATGCATACGGCAGCTGTGTGTCGAAAATAAGGTTGTCGGGAAAATATTGCATGATCGCGCCGCGATGTAGCGCTAGGGAGAAATCGTTCATATCATAGGTTCTACGCACCGGCTTCAATCGTTTTCCCCATAGATCGCTCCACTATCGTCGAATTTCCAGTGGATTGAAATATTGCATTGGATCGGAGTTCTATTAGGTTATCCAAATACAATGGTAGTACTCACGAGTGTGGACCTGAGATTAACAGGCGCTAAGACTGGTGCAATTGGCCACGGCTGTACTAGCCATGTCACAAATGTTTTGCGGAACTATCAACCTTCGATTTCTCAGAAATGCCTACTTTCAAATCCTAGTGGATCACTTTGGTAACATCCTTCAATACTTTTGTTAAACACGCTTACTAATTTTTAATAAAGAGAACTTCCGTGTTTTCAAAAGAAGAGTTGCAGACCGATGTTTTTAGAAATGCATTTAAAATAAGCGACAGGGCAAAACCAATACACTGTGCCGTGCGGGTTGCGTTCTTTCCAAGTCCACACTCGTACAGCACAGTATGTACGTACATATGCTGTTATTATTTTTAACCTAGCTTAATACATTCCATTATTTTGAAAATTACACCATCCGATAGGAAACCAAAAGGACTACAAAAAAGGTGTCTTGACATTATTTGTTATAGTCTATGGTTTTCGAGTAATTTAGGTTTAACATTTTCAAACAGACGCCATTTTTAAACGCATAATTGCATACAATCGTTTATTTTTCTCAAAATAGATCATTGTTAGGTTAAATTTCATGCCAAATTTCAACTCAATCGGTCGAACATTTCTCTAGACATGAATTATTTTGTAAAAAAAACAAATGGCGGATATCTGGAAAACGAAGCGTTTTCGGGCCTATGTTTTTATGGACGTTTTTCTTATTTTTAGCTGTAGAATGAGCTTCCGAAACATTGCTGTATAGTTCTGAATCAACCTGTATATATTTATGTTGTAACAATTTTAAGGTTATACAATTATTCAGGAAAATTAAAATTTACTAAAATACAAGTGAAAACCATAAAACATAATTTGAACTCAGGATCTTTGAATGTATACGCCAATGCTTAGTACTACCATTGTATTTGGATAACCTAATAGAACTCCGATCTAACGCAATATTTCAATCCACTGGAAATTCGACGATAGTGGCGCTATCTATTGGGGAAACGTCGGAAGCGGTGTGAAGCACCAATGCTACCAATGATTTCTCCCAAGCGCTACCTCGCGGCGCGATCATGCACTATTTTCCCGACAACCTTTTTGTCGGCACACAGCCCCCGTTTGCATGCATAATCTATTTTATTATTCATGATCTATGGTAATAGTGAGATTTTGGTACTACCAAAAAAAGATGATAAAACTGCTTTCATAATTAATATTAAGATTGATTTCAATTTCGTTTGTAAAATTGTCAGGTTAGTTTGTTTTCCCTGACGCGTAATGCCAAAGATCCTGAGTTCAAATCTCGGTTTTGGTGTACGTTTTTTCAATATTAATTAACTTTAGATAATGTAAATATTTAAATTAAATTGCTGCAATATTTGTTGTTTTATTTCAGTAAGACTGTGTAGATAGTAGAATAATCATTTAGAAATAGCTGGTATATTTAAATGGATTCAACTCTGACATGTGAAACCATTGTTCTACTATCCATAGATTACTAACTAAACAATTACAGTATATTGATTACCACTAACCATTAGTAAATTTGACAAATCTTTATAAAAAATAATATATCAGTGTAATGTCTATAAGATTTATTATTGCTTTACTGCTAATTTTGATAACTGTATTTACAAATTCTACCCATTTTAAAATTAAATTATAGGAAACAAATGTTGCTGATATTATAAAAAAAGGTGACAAACAGGTCATTTAAAATTTTTTTTTTAAAAATACAGCAAAACATTAAAAAAAATCTCAACCATAAAATTTACACTTTAAAGTTGTTTAAAAAGATTCTTTGGCATGGCGGGAGAAATTAATCTCTCAAAGTGTTGTCGATTGTTTCCGTTGTAAAACGTTTGCAGTAGTGTATGATATAAGTGGCTTTATTGTGAGTGCAGTGACTGTTTTAAGTGTGGTGTGTTTGATTTTTGGGCTTGATCTTAGATTTGGTTTTGTTTTAGAAATGACTTGGACGTTTAAGTCATTTCATGGTGTGTACAGGCACCAAATCTGAACATCCCGCCTACATCAAGGAGGAGTTGGCAACGAAAAGAAAACTTCGCCAATGGCATTTTACCCGCTCCCCTTCAATTGAACGGAAGTTGAATGCTCAAAACGAGCTAATCAAGGCCCTACAAGACGAATGGGACAAATTCCTATCCACTGTTCAGACAGAGAACGGTTCACTCTGGAAACTAAACCGCCAACCTCTTCGACCAAAAACAAGCAACAATCCACCTCACGAACAAAGCGGGCTCGCTTACTCACCGTCCGAAAAAGCCAAAGCGTTAGCAGATTCTCTCGAAGACCAGTTTTCTCCCCATTCAAATATCTACGAGGAAGACCACATCGATCTCGTAGAAATTTATATAGAGGACTACCTGAGTTGTCCTATAGGCCCCCTCCCCGACCCCCGTTGTTTATGACTCAATTATTAAAAACGATATATCGTTGGATTGGTCTATGCAGGGTGTAAGTAAAATGTAGGCCTACTCTATGTAGGTGAATACTCATACCCAGTTTCATGATTATATCTTAAACTGTTTCTGAGAAATTAGGGTATTTGTAAAAATCATATACAGACGGTCAGACAGAAAAAAGATCGAGATAAGAGACTCGTTATTTGTATTGTTGGCTTGTTTTTAGCTAACAAATAATCATGTAAAGTTTCAGACAGTCGAAGCTGGACATTCTGTTCATCATTTTTAAGATCAACTAGTTGACTTGAAAGTTGTAATGGAAGGCTCTTACGCCATATAGTTTAACGGTCACATGGAATATTTCATTTCAGAAACAATGAGAATGTTTAATAACATATTTTGTACAAAACAAACAAGTAAAATAATTTTATGACGCAGCTGAACCCCTGACGTGAGTTGTGCGAATTTCCAAAATTAAGTTTAAGTGTTTCAGGGTCTACTCACGAAAGCGCTGATTAGAAAATATTGGTAGAATTTGTTTGCACCTCATCCTCCAGCCATGGCTCACGTGATGCTTCGTTTCGCTCGCAGCGGAAACACTCCCTTTGCGTGTTTGCAGTTTGACCTTGGGTCCTCGGATTATAGACTGCTTCGTTTCGCTCGCAATGGACAAACTCTCTGTTTATAGTACTTTAAGGCTACTTCTACGGTATTTTACGTTATGATCGAATTTAACGTGCTATAAGGTCGTGTAATAAATAAATTGTACAGAATAATCTCCTACATTTATTTGTTTATATATAAAACCCCAAAATGTTTAGTTCTTGTACGAAAAATATTTAAAAAAATACTCCCTGTCAAAAAACATTTTCTAAGGACCTTGATCGGTGCTCATTAACCACTGTCGACCTTATTTATCACCACAGGAGTCGCTGCAATATTTTATCGTTCCTATAGAAATTCGCTAATGTTCACATTCTGCTTTAGACGATTTTTTTCATTGGAGGCTTTTACAGTATATTAACGACATAATCATGCATAAATGCACAAATAAAAGAGACTGCTGTCCAATTAAAATGTTTATCAAAAGAGAGGTATGTTATGCAGTTTACCTAGATTACTAAATTAAATGTAGAAACTGACGCAGTTAAATTAATTACGAATATTTCTGTAAATATAAGAGGCCCATTCATTTCTAAAGCACAATATCCACTCGACCGATTCATTATAATTTACAATAGTCCTCTCAATAGTTTAGCTAAAAAAAATTGGGTCTGCGTCGGACCAGACGGTGGAACTTATACTTCTTTGGGCATCCAATGGTATAGACAGGTAGACCTACTATTGATATATTTTGGGAAAAACTAGTCGTAACTTAGTGTAGCCCTACTATTTTGAAGATGATAGCCTATTCTTTAATAAAAACACTAACCAACACTGAAGGCATATTTTAAAATTAATATCCCATTTTTCCTTCTTTGTTACATACGCTTATGAATACTATCGTTGCATCTGTTTGATTGGTCACAGTTAGTCTGGAAACCATGATCAGTGCTCACTTACCACACCCAACAAAACGAATGAGCTCCCAAAGTTTCTGCATATCGTCGTGAATCACCCTGCATATAAAATGTTTAATGACTGCCGAAAACGTGTCCAGGGGAAAATGATCAGTGTTCACTTACTACACCCAACAAAATTATTATTGCATTGCCATCGGTCCTTGATAAGTGTGCAAAGTTTCAAACCAATCAGACGTTTTGAAGGGGGTGAAAATCACGTCTTGTTCTGGGATCATGATCAGTGCTCACTTACTACACCCAACAAAATTAAAATTGCATTGTCATTGGTCCTTGATAAGTGTGCAAAGTGTCAAATCAATCCGACGTTTTGAAGTATGGGAAAGTATACGAATATACGAAGAAAGGTATACAAAGGCACTTTCCGGATTTTATTCCTAACGCGTGACGCAGTTTCTCGACTGACATCCCATCTCAATTACAACGGGCGCAAAGAAGTATAACTTCAATAAAATGTTTGCTAAAAAACAATAAAATGAGCAATACATGGTTTAAAATACCATTGAAATATTATTTCAAAGGAAAATTTACTTAAATCATTTTGTTTTCCTGCAACAATCCGTTTCAAAATAGCGGCAGTTGAAAATTTGCAATGTTAAACATTTAGAAAACTATACATTTTACAAAAAAAAAAAATAATGTAAAAACTTTTCAGACCGTTTTAAAAGCAGTCCAATGATATATCATGTTTTAAGTCATAAATAACGGAAACAACTCAAATTTAGTGGTCTAATGTAGGACGTTTTATTACTATTTCATTTATATGACCACTTTCAGCACCCGAATAGCCCTACATTCGACCAATAAGTTTATTTCCGTTATTTATGACTCAATTATTTGAAACGATAAATCGTTGGGTTGCTAAATACATGTTGTTACTTTACATTTTTTGTAAAATTTCTAGTTTTCTAGATACTTAACATTGAAAATTTTCAACTGCCGCCATTTTGACACGGATTGTTGCAGGAAAACAAATGTTTTAAGTAAAATGTACCCTATGTACGTGAATATTATACCCAGTTTTAGGATTATATATTAAACCGTTTCTGGGATATTAAGGTATTTGTAATAAATGGTACCAGATAACTACCACATACTTTCTCCCAGTTGAAACTTTATACCTTCCCAAGGTGGTTATTTAGAATTGCAGAGCAACTAATAAATATTATTACTATTATTATTAAAACTATTCGATCGATTTCGAACAAATTTGCACCAAACATGTCAATTAGGCCTGTATAGATGCACGAAAAAACGTTTTGAAACATTTTGAAAAACAACCCCCTTTTTGGCCCAAACCCCTCAAAAATTAGTTATTATTATTATTACTACCTAAACGGGAATTTTTAGAAAGATGAGGTTTCTTGCATATGGTAGGGTACATTGAGGGCTACAAATAAGCCAAATTTTATCAAAATAGTTAGAGCCGTTTTTGAGAAATTTTTATTTTTCTCGTTTTTTGGCAATTTTTAGAGGGTGAAACCCCTTTAAACCCTCCAAAATTTGAAATAATGGAAAAAAGACTGGAGATATTAAAAAACTACAATTACATACCAAATTTCATCAAAATCGGACCGTTGGTATGGTCTCCAGCTGTGTACACATCCTAACAGACACACAGACACACGGACAGACATCACCAAAAAAACACTGTTTTCGGTTCAGGGAGCACCAAAACAGATAGTTCCACTAAAAGTTCAAATTCGAAAATTGAAAAATACTTTCTCCATACATACTACGTATATGGGAGAAAATAAAAGGCATACACATTTAAACCATATTCTAGCATTAGACCATTTGCACACTTGAAACTTAGGCAGTGCTTCAAAATTGAAACACTCCACGAAAACCACTTTACAAGCTTATAACATATATTTGTTAAGTCGTCTACAAAGTTTGATTTGGCGGAAATGTAAAATTAAATTGCATTACCTAAACGGGAATTTTTAGAAAGATGCGGTTTCTTGCATATGGTAGGGTACAAATAAGCCAAATTTTATTAAAATCGTTAGAGCAGTTTTTGAGAAATTTTGATTTTTCTAGTTTTTTTTGCGATTTTTGTGGGGTAAAACCCCTTAAACACACACAGACATACGGATAGACATCACAAAAAAAAGCACTTTTTTAGGTTCAGAGAGCACCAACACAGATAATTACACTAAACATATTTTTGTGTTCGGGAGCACCAACACAGATAATTACACTAAAAATTCAAATTCGAAAATTTTGACGAAAACAACACTTTCTCCATATACTACGTATAGAGAGGGGGGGGGGGGGGAAAGTAGAAATCACATACAGACGGACAGACCGAAAACATCGAGATAGGACACATGTTATATTGTATTATTTGCTTAGCTTTAGCTGACAAATAATTCCGTAAAGTTTTGGACCGTCGAAACGGGACACCCTATATATCGAAAATGTCCAAACGTTTTGATTTCGTATTGCTCCAGTGTTTTTCGAAAAAAAAGAAGATAAATTGTGTGACCAACTTTACATTAAGATTTTCCCAGTTTGCTCCTAGGCATTGTACCCAGACGGTCCCCTAATATTCCCAGACTCTTGGAAAGTTAATGGTTTTGTTGGAGACTTTCACTACCTGGTCTAAACTTCTGACATCAATTTAATTTATATGTTGCAGATCAGCAACATTGCACACTATTTGCAAACAAAATTTTCTAATTTTTTACGTGGTTTTAAATTGTTCACCGTATTTTAAAAGATGTCCAGTCTTGGTATTAACTATATTGTAGTCAAGTCAGCAATTAGCAATATAAGTGTCCTAAATGCATAAGAATTAATTATACTGTGATTTTCTAAATGGACAGCTACCTGAGTGCCTTTCACGAGTTATTACCTAAAGTTTGAATGAAAGTGCTGTGAAAGCACAATGACTTTTTACAATATTAAATTAACTGAACAAATAAAAGTAATAGGCAATGTTATAATTTTTTTCTTGTGTTGTTAACCGTTTCCGAGTTATAAAAAAAAGTTTCTTAAGATATCGATTAAAGTAAACAAAATTGTGATAGGGTTATTTTGCCAAAAATAAGAAGAAACACAAATAACATTCACAAGGCTGTGAGATGCTTTAGAAAGAATTAACTTTCTAAAGTGTAAAGATTCATCCTTTTTACTACTATTAGCAAATTTCCGTAGGAAAGATGAGCTATTTTAGTGACCCTTTTGGTAAGACCTAAGGAGTAGTAAATGAGCACCGAACTAGAATGAAACATTTTTGGGGTTTGATCTAAAAATATAAATGTAGGATGTTATTCTGCACATATTGTTTTTTTTCACAACCTTATAGCTAGCTTGGTTCTCCCAAAACCGACCAAAACGTAAAATACCATAAAAGTACCCGGTTCAAATCCATGTGGGGGCATCTTCTGGTCCGAGGCCGACGCTGAGTTTGTACGTTGCGAGCGAAGGGAAGCAGTCCACAACCCAAGGCAGCAAGGTAAGTTTTTCCGTTAGGAGTGGAAAGAAGAAGCTCGTGAGTCAAAACTAGAAGCTTAGGTGCAAAGAAATTCTACTAATATATTTCGTACACACAGGCAGTTATTTAGCGCCTTCGTGAGTAGATCAATTTCCCAAATAGTTAGTTTAAACCCTAAAACATATCAACTTAATTTTGGAAATTGGCTCAACTCACGTCAGCGGCTCAGCTGAGTGGTCGAATTATTTTAAATTGGTTTGTTAAAAGACCCATCGCGGAAACAAAAGATCCATTAGGAAGATCTATGGATGAAGTGTTTTAGATATGAAAAACCAATTATAAAATTAGATTTTTACAATGACGAACAATCCATAAGTTAAGTATGTGTTGTTTATGTAATAAATATGGAACAAGACATTTTTAAAAACCTTAAAGAAATTTGAATTAAAATAATAGTTAATTAAATTTAAAAAAAACAAACAAAGAACACTATTGTCATTTCATACTAATATTATAAAGAGGTAAAGTTTTTGTTTATTGTTTGTTTGTTTGAATGTAGGGGGTAATCTCTGGAACTACTAAACCGATTGAAAAAATAGTTTTACTACTAATAAAAAGCTACACTATCCCTGAGTAACATAGGCGGAATATCCCTAAACACACCCCTGTAAATTTAGTCGGAAAAAATTCTTAGGTTAGGCCTAGGGCCTAGACTGATAAAAAACACATGTATTTACAATTATTACCATAGCAACCAATTAAATAAACTAGCTATTTGCTCCAATATTTCCATTAACAGCTGATTTCAAACTTGGAATACATTACTTTTGTATTTCTAGCTTTTAGGTTATTGTTTTAAGTGTAGACCTGAGCCTTGCTGGTTCTTTTAACCATTATTATAACTAATGTTATAAAATATACGACATAATTTGATTTGAACATTTAACATTATTTACCATCTTAGCTTTGGGGTTATTATTAATCCTACACCTTTATTATAAGGAAAACATAACAAGATTATGCGTGTAGAAGGTTCCAACGGTGTTGGCGTGCGGAGCACGCAGGGGGTTCCCCTATTTTCATATATTTTATCTACGACCATTGCAATAAACACCAATAACGCTATTACAAGTAACATCAGAAAGAGGTACATTACAAACCAAAAGCCAACCCGATTAGGTAATGATATCTTTACCTAACAGGAGTCACTTTACATAATAGGCTCTAGACCAATGAGAGCTCGTCATTTGACGGAAGTAGAGTTGTAATAAAAATAACGCTATTCGTACATCAGCTGATTGTACCCATACGTTCCGGATGTTAGTGTGTTATTGTAACTAACCTCAAACGTGAGTTGACGCATTCCGCAAACATGAGTGATAGTGATGAATTTTGTTTAACTCCAGAGGAAATTAATACAAAAGCAAATTCGGCTCTCAACAATTTGTTGCCAGAAAAATCTAAATTTCGTTATGAAAAGGTTTATAACCAGTTTGTGGAGTGGAAAACTAGAAATGGTGTTAGTTCGCTTTCCGAGAATGTTTTCATTGCGTATTTTGAGGAATTGGCCCAAGATAAGAAACCTAGTTCGCTTTGGTCTATTTATTCAATGATTAAATCTACAATCAACATCAAACATCAAATAGCCTGTATATTTTTGGTCGTAGATAAAGTAGTGTACGCAACGATTGTATTCAGCCTTTAAGCCACTCGTGAGATATTTAGAACACTCACTTCGCTCGTGTTCCAACTTACATCTCACTCGTGGCTTAAAGGCCTTCATAATACAATCGTTGCGTAAACTACTATTACATCATACTACTTCAATTTCAAAAACTTTCAATGCATGCATTTAGTCCGGAAAACAGCTAATTACAGACGTGACCTGTAATAGAAACAGCTGATTTCATTACGTGCTAGTAGCGACGTTACTAACACGTACTAAAATCAGTTGTTTCTTATTAGCATTTGTTTATAACAAAATAACAAACTAAAAATAACCTCAACACTTGTAGTTTTCACACTGTACTACTCAAGATGCATTTTGACGAGGAGTGTAATAACATGGTTTGCATTAATAATAATTTGATTTGTATTAAGTATAGTGTTGATTTCTTTATGTTTAATAACTTGATTTGTATTATTATATTGTTGATTCTCTTACGTTTATTAACTTAATTTGTATTAATTGCAGTGTTGATTTCCTGCTACGAAATAAATATTTGTTTTAATTTTTAATTTTTTAAATACAAATCATGATTTTTTTCCATGATTGTAAAATATCGTACGAGACTCATCCGAAATGTGTTTACCGGACTTTTAATGTAATATACTATTGCCATATATAGTTGTTCTGCTATTAATAATAAGTTTTCTCCCTTTTTATTTTGACAAAAACTCATTGTAATATTTATAGTTTTTGAAGCGATAAATTTAAAGTTCGAAAATTTAACTAATAGTTTTATTTTAGTTACTGTTTGCACCGTCAGATCACTTTCCGTCCAGCGTACAATAGACTGCTTCTAGAAAGAGTATTTCACAGGATTACAATCCATAATTAATGGTGTTGATAATACGCCATTATACGGTTGCTTAGAGGAGTAGCACATGGTAGATATACAATCATATCCCGTTTATAATTATATCACACTGACAATTCACTGTCAAAGTATACAATAGACGGTGTATAACTGAATTAGTCAGCATTACGATTGTAAAGGCACTGGCGTTGACCAGCTGTTGCGATTCAGATGTTGCCACATTGTGCTTTGATTAATTATTTGTGGAAGCTGTCTTGCTGTCCCGGCATCATCTGTTACTGGATTCAATGGGAGTGTTTTGACCAAACTATGAAAAGGATGTTTTATGGTATTATTTATCATTGTTAGTTTGTTTATATGCTTTATTTAGCAGTTATAAAAGTTCATTAATTGTAAAAGAAAATGTTTAAATTTGTCTCTAGAAATTCAAATTCTTTGCCATTGTTTAGGCGGTTAAAACTTCTTCCTTTGAGACATTTATATATTTTAAAAGTATTAAAATTATTTCATCTTAGAAGTGGGCAGAATTTATCTGATGAGAATGTATACCGTCAAAGACTGCGGTCTAAATATAATAGAAATTTGCCTCGTCCGTTCAAAGAAGGTTTTATGAAATTATATTTGCATTCTGCACCAAATATTTTTAATAGGATTCCCACATTTTTAAAGGACATACAATCTAAGAAAACATTTATAATGCAACTAAAAACTTGGTTATTTTCTCTGGATGATGTAGAGGGGGTTTTTTTTAAATGCTTGTTTGATGTTGGTAAATCTGTGTTATTCGTTGAGTCTTGGTGCTGGTGTTAGTTTTTTAGTTATTAGGATAATTTTATATCAATATAGGCTGCACAGTCAAAAATTCGTGAACATTTTTGAATTTTATTGTATATTTCTTTTTTTAATTCATAATGCATTTTATAAATTCTACCTTTTAATCTTATGAAATAGCACTTTATTATTATTTTTTTATTATAGTCATTGTTAGCGAAATAATAGTTTGCTTTAGTTCTTTTGTTGTAGAGCCCGAAACAGGCTGAGCCTATAGGGTTTCCTACATTTTTTATAGAGATTATTGTATAATTTATTTTTATTTTTGTAAGTTTAATTTAATTGTGTAATTCAAATGTTGATAGATACTGTAGTATATGTTTTGTATTATAATGTACTTTATCTCTGTGTAAAATAAAGATTTTTCGTTCTTAAAAAAAAATGTTTTTAATTGTATAAGATAACATTAAACGCATGTTTGGAAAATGTTTTTCATCAAACATTTTAGTTGATCCTTTTCTGTACAGGATATGACATCCTCATGAGAGTCTTCCTATTGGACATAGCCACTGAAAACTCTACCTTATCCTCTGGTCCAATACCGTCCTCAGACCCACCAA
>JAGFPH010003180.1:134000-151258 GCA_018207615.1 Philaenus spumarius | reverse complement strand
TCATTCGGACTGTATCCGGGTTTTATCACATCCGCAATAACATGTTATCCTTCCTTTGAGCTAAGATTTCGAATTCTTGCATTTCTAACCAAAGAAAACAGCAGTTTACTGAATTGTAAGGAGAGATCCGTGTACGTTCTATAATGTTACCACCAAATGTTCGACTATTTCAATCTCTATATTATACAGTCAATCGGCGTTACCCGCACTCCCCTCAACACTGTGCCCGAAAGCTATAAAGGCCATTAAGAGTGTGCTCCATGTAGGTCACCTTCCGTTTGTTGTCTCTTAAAATTCCTGAAAAGTACGTTTTGTAAGTGGTATTTAATTAAATCATAACCATTTCGTTGAAATTATAAGTTTTGGAAACATACCAGTACAAGTTTTTTTTTTTAATTTAATCCTCTTATTAGAAAAATAATGTTTAGTTGAATAAAATCCTAATTCAATTAATGTTTTATTATAAAAATGAATTGCTAAAATGAATTACTTCAAAACAAATTAATTGAGAATATTAAAACTATATTTTGAAGAATTTTGTGGTAGACTATGAAGTTTTAAGATATTTTAGTTTGAAATACAGTAAAACCTCATTAATCCGGACCCCATTATGACGGACAGGGTATAAAGATTACATTCAGCTATATTTGGAAAAAGCTATTCTAAACTAGTAGTCCACAGAATGGATCTTTCATATTTACAGTGTAATACATTTTACTACATGTTTTATGAATTAATGTATTGTCTGTACATACAACTAATCTCAGAATAAACGTTCGTTTTTTATAAAGGGCGTTTCATTATGTACCTTTATTCATATTAAGGTTATTTCATTTAATACGGACGACTTAGGGCCCCAATTAGTCCGGATTAATAAGGTTTTACTGCATATTTAAGCATATATAGCTAGGAAACCAGTTGTACTGATATTCTTTACATAAACAATACAGCGGATCAAATCTTTTTGAAGAAAGTTATTAAAATTGTGTTTTCCTTTTACGCTAGTGTGATAACTCTGTGTTTAATAAACGACATTTACTACTGGTCCTCACTATTAATGGTTATATTATTGGTTAATTAATAATTTTGAGTATATTAATATGAAGTATTTATGCAATGTTGCAATTCCTTCAAGATGAAAAGAAACGACATCTTCGATAAAGCAGAGGAAGATTAAATTGTGTTTTCTTATTACTAATTTGTAGGCGCGGTATTTTTAAAACTAAACTTACTGGTTTTGAAAAATTCAACTGTAAATCAACTCACACTTTTCCGATTTACGTTTTTCAACGCTCCAAATGAACTGAAGGTTTCCTAAAACTTTATACTGTTTTAATAATTAAAGAAGCCTCATATTGCTTTCTGTTATTCATTTCAAATATTCTCTCTATCAATAAAACAAAGCTTAACAATGTTATGTCATAGTTTTAGAGAGCAACTAACTATTCAGGTAAATAAACAAAGCTCAGCTTCGGTAAGTTCGGTTACCTACATCTACATTCATCACACAACAAATTTAAATCACACGTTTCTTTTCTTTACGTCAAATTTCAATTGATAACCAAACCAATAATAAACCTACAGAAGTGTAACATGTTTGAACGCTGCTTGCCAACTCTTGTTTATTTGTTCGACTTTAACATTTTAATTGCAATCAAGCAGTAATTCCAAGACTGACTTAGGAAATGAATAAATCATGCCTTCGTTAGCCCGCAATAACATTAAGTTACTTGCTGAGGAATTTAAATGCAAATGTATACATTGATGAGTTTAATAACACATTGTAAGTTTATTGGGCCAATAGTTACTGAACGGAACATTAAATCTTTAAAGTAAAAGATTAATAAATATTTAGACATTTCTTGGTTGAATAGTTTTACAGGCTATAGTTTTTACACAGTAAATGTTGCTTTTTTATACATTCACAGTTATAACCATAATATTTCTGTCACGAAAACTGAAAAGATATATTCCTTTGTAACTTAATACAAACATTAAGTAATTCTACTCCTAACTCCTCCGAAATCCCAGGTATAACTCTTACATAGGGTGGATAATAATTTCGGTGAATTTGAAACAGCTACAGAATTTCATTTTGTTGCGTGTTCGACATGCTTTGAGGTAGTTTTAAAGTAATAAAAAAGAAAAACAATCTGAAAGAATGTACATTTTGCATACGTTTACTATACACCCTTCTTGATTAACCGTGATTGTATTTAAATAAAACAATAAATAGCTTGAAAGTAAAGATTCTAGCAACTCTAGGAGTGTTCGATAAAAGGTCGTGTACAGTATTCTACTTTGCAAATTGAGGGACCTTTTAATATACCTTTTAATATATATATTGAGAGATTATTCTTTATTTCCACGTGGAGCGAGTTATTTATGTGCATACATGAATATTTCTCTTCTCATAACACAAATTGTAAATACTATTGTTTGCTTTTACTACTTATTTTGTACACACATAAAATAGACTAAATGTATTTAAAGTTTTATTCTTAAATCGTACTTTTTACATAAGTATATTAAACAGAGTAAATCATACGCATTTGTTGTTTCAATATCAGCGTGATATCCATATAGGCCTACTAGTGACCCGTGAGAATATTTCGTAAGTTGTACTTACCTGATTTAATACGCTGATTTAATTACAACGAAAAATAGTACTAAATAGTATTAATCTATTAATACCTATGTTTGAAGTATTATTGTGTAAAACGACCAACTAAAATACATGTACATATTTACAAAATTATATTTCGGCCATTTATATTAGTCAATAAAGTATTTTTTTTTAAATTTAAAAATTGTTAATACAATTTTAAACAAGTGTGGGTGCCCTTTCAATGGAGCACAGTATGGGGACCACTTTGTTTGAAAATAAGTTTTTTTCTTTGTAATATTACTTTACAAATCCGACAAACATCTACGTACTCTCTTTGCACTTTTACAATCGAGTGCGACCTATCTCAATCTAGTCTTTATTTACGTAAACTATCTACCCCATATCTGAAGTCACCTTCCACTTTTAATTTCGAATTAAAGTTCGTTTTGTACATAATTTTTTATTATGCTACTAAACATTTTCATTAGAATCTATCTAGCCATTCAAGCGTAAAAACTTTTATAGTTTATATCCTTTCCTAATTAATTATGATTCGCTAAATAAAAAACGCTCAAAGACTTTAAATGTAATTCTCTAATTGTTATTTCATCCCCGCAACCATATTCGCTTCTGCACGGACAGACTAGAACGAAATCTTACCCAACACTGTTCTATGATTTTTAAGCATGCAATTGAAATGACATTATACGTAAACTATATGCAGTAGTCTTTTAAAAACTAGGTTACTTCTTTTTGCTCTTTTACTTTATGACTTCAGTTTTGATTCTCTTTATAGGATTTATACGATCTATGAAACAATTTAAGTTACACTAAAGGATATTATTTGTTGGTATTAACAAACTTAAAATAAACTTGTGTTGTAGTTATTGAAGTTTGTAAACCTAAACTGCTGTTACAACTATTATTTTTAAATCGGGTGCTGTAATAATAAAAGAAAGTTGCCTAAATATATCTTCGAAGTTTATGGCTATGCATTTTAAAACTAATTACGATGCAGTTAGTTAATTTTTTTAATAATTATTTTATTTATACAGCACTGGATTTAAATATCCCAATTTAAATAAATTAAGTAATTTATATTTACTATTATAAAAATGCAGACATAATCACACAATATAACATAAACACACAACATTTAAAAACATCTACATGACTGTACAGTCAGCATAAAAACAAGAGAACATTACACAGACCGAGATCATATCTTTCATGAAATAGTAGAACCATGATTCAAAAACTCATATGCCGAGTTAAAAGATAGAAAATAGAAATTTTCAAGGATGTTATTTTAAATATCGTAGTTTTGTGAAACATATTCATGGATTTGGCTCCAGCTTTTGAGGAAGTTTACGTAATAAATTGTACCTATGCTGTCTGGCACGATACTCAAAAGCTTGCCTGGATCTGTAGTTATGTACATCCGTATTTTAGACATGATTATACTTAAAATATATTTAAAAAAACAACATTTGCGTTAAGCAAAAACTCGGCTTCTTGAAAGCATTTTTAACTATGTGTGTTTTTAGCCCCGCAGTAAGCTTTATGGTTCTTTTTTGGAGGACAAAAAGTTTTCATAGGTCTATTCTTAAATAATGAGTTTACTCAAAGAAGAATGCCATAGTTCCGATATGATACACTAGCTCATAATATCCTGTTAAAAGTATTGAAGTACCATGGTATACAGTAGCTTCGAATTTATCAGTACAAATATACCTGAGCTATTTGGCACCAACACTGGTAAGTTCATTCCTGTTCAACTTAATATCAATTACTTATTGCACGGTTTCAAGTGTACGAACTACCCAGCATGACACTTGGTGTCGTGTTTGAGCTATGCTGTGTACTGAAGTGTATGTACTTAGTTTTACAGGGATTGGCTAAAAAATTGTTTTCATCAAAGTACTGTTCAGGGGCATTGCCTTGTATAAAAGCATTTTGCTTCAAATATTGTACAGAAACTGTTTGAAAACTTAGTGTTTACCACCAGCAAACTAAATTATCCTATCCGCACATACTGATGATGACAAATATAGATTAATATAGATTAGAAATAACATTAGGCCGAGAACTGATCCTTGAGGGACTCCTTGCCTCAGCTGAGTTTCTTTAGACATAATTCCTGCAAAATTAACAAGCTGCGTTCTATTGTAAAGATATGAGTTTATCAATAATAATGGAATTCCTCCAATATCAATGTTTTCATATTTTCTCAAGTAATAAATGAATCCCCATATAGTCCTAAATCTCCTACAAAACTAAAGATTTTTTTACTGCAGTTTTCTTTATGAATTGTAGCTCATAATCCAGAAATATTATATGAAACATATATTCACGTTGTAATATCTTTTAATAATGTTTAAGATATTAAAGTCAGGTGTTTGTTTGTTTGTTTTAGAAACGAAGGAATACCAGAAAACATCTTGTATCTTCATAATAAGGTAGGAAGGAGAAAACTATAAGTAAATAGTACTAAAGCAGTTTTATTTGCAGTGTACGTATAAAATATATTTTTCTACAGTTATAAGCGTACTGTGTTTTTATACGAGGCTAGACTGATTATCAAGTTAAAAAAATTTTTTCAAACGAAACATCAGTGTGATTAGATTTGGTTGGTTCTAGGCCATTCAAAATGCAATATGGCGGTCTCCAACGTGTATTTTATGGGACACAAAAAAGGAAATTTGAATTGAATCATATTCTTGAAGAAACAAATCGAAATATATATAATGTCCTTATACAAATTAAAAGACGCAATTCTAAAATATTTTGGTAAAGGGGAAATTCAGTTTAAAATAATTGTTAAACGCAAATTTTCAAATAAGCTATTAATTTTGATTTGGTTACGGAACAAGATCGTAATACCATTGTACGCAGAACATTAGTTTTCAAGTTATTTCGTGTTGGATCCAGTTAAGTTAATTATTTTTAACAATTTCCAAATAATTTTTCAGTAGTGTATTGATCAACTACACATATAAAACATACAATTGAGGTTAACTGAGTCTGTTTATTGTTCAGTGAGTGTGTTCAGGTGTTCAATAAATCTGAATCACCTGGATTATTTATCGCGCCTTAAATAAACGAATTTAGCAACAAATTGTATTTTTGTTAATTAAACTTTTTGCTAGCAGAAGAGTAATCCGCTTTCGTAAATTGTTCTTAGGTTGTAAATAAACGCTCTAGTCACATTTGTAAAACTGTTTACATTTTTAGAAACTTTATTAAAATTATTTAAAAGTTGCCCTATTAAAATTATTCAAACTAGCTGTGCGTTAAATTATACTTAATATTGTGCAGCTGACTCAAATACTGACAAATCTAAACTAATCCCACTGTCAGTAGTTCCTCTGAATGTATTAATAGTATACTTATAGTAAATCTTTAGATAATTTCGGAAAAAATTTTGGTCTCTGACTCATGGCAGGTAAACAGCTTGCCATGTAAGAAGAAAATGTAGAGTGAACTTTCAGGCGAGAGTGGTGTTAAGCGTTTGTTTCTTGTAGTTCTAGGTCTATTCAAAACATTTGTTCCATATTATGAATAGGGAAACAATGTTTTTGCAGTTTAAATCGGCATTTCAATCTTAGAAGTTTAATTTGTATAATACAAATTTTAAAAATCTTTGCGGGTTATGTACTTATTTGGTTGTAGTTTATATGGCAATGAATACATAACAAAATATACACCACCGACTCGGTCTATCTATCAGTTTAACAAAATAATAACGTATTCACTAACTTAAGAATGGCTAATCTGTTGGTTTTAATATAATACATATACTAATACATTTTTGTATGGTTAATTTTAATAAATTTTATAAAAGATTAACGAAAATAACGAGAACAAAAGTCAAAAACTAGGCTCGAACATTTTATTATAAGAAATTCATAAAGTGTATACAAAGGAGAAATAATGTAGACCTACACAAAGTTTAAAAATGTATTAATTAAGGATCAGGAAAACCCCTAAGATGATAACTCGTCTGAGACTGAAATAATGCATAAATCATCCTAAATATTAGTACTTTTACAAAATACGCATAGCACAAAGGTTTCTTTAGGAATTTATAAAACTAAACCATATGCAGATTTTTATTGCGAGCAAGGAAGTTTGCGCCTGAAGCACGCAGAATTTTCTTTTGGTTTTCAATAAGAACGGTTTGACTTAAATTCATCGCCTAAAATTTGCCAGTAACTTATACGATCCTGTACATAAACCTACAGTGTAGCTTGCTGTATAGGATAATAAATCATATATATCAGATATAAAGTTTAATAGACTTATGCAAACGTTTCTTAAGTAACAAATGTTTATAAAATACTGCGACAAGTTCCATACAGAGCTTCCACAACCATCAGTCATGTCGAAACGTGCTACAAGAGTTGGCGCTTATTGTTTACAAAACGTTAAAGTTTCTTCAACTGATCGAGGTTCTTTTGCTAGGAATGTTATATTAGTGAGCACAGTTAGCTCAAGTTTACACTATTAGTATTATCAAATATTACAATTCGGTCATTGCATAAGTATTTGTATTAATGGCCATAAGTATGGTGTTTTGTGACAGAGGAGAAATTATATTCGTTTCTCTTGTGGATCTCGAGCTCAAAAAATATTGAGTGCGATTTAAAGAAATATAAAATCATTCAGTATTAATGTATGATGTATTGGTCTTGCAATTTTAACATTCTATTATTATGAAATACACATTTATTCCTAAATTGCATACATTTGCAAACTCTTCACCAAGGCGGTCAGCATTTACAACCTTTGGCGTAATTAAACATTCTATTAATATTTGAGAAATATATAACTTTGTAATTACTTTGGTAATTTATATATATTGCATATTTATATAAATGTTTATTTATATATATATATGTTACTGTATTTCTTGGATATGTTCAGCTGTTCTTAAATGTAGGCCTATTATTAACAATGTGTAAATAAAGTCAATACCTAAACCTACTTACAATATGTTTACTTTAGCTCTTTTAATTTTTGTCAAAAAGTGTTTCACTGAAGTTAATTTAAAGTTTTAATTTAACCGATACAATTTTGTTTTAATTTTAATTTAACATGTATATTTAGAAAAAAATACTTTAAATTAATTTATTTTAATTTCCTTTTTTTTAATTTTAATCTTTTTTCTGGTCTTCTTTCTCCCACTGACTGATTTCACCTTACCGTTTTCTTAGATGTATTATTAACTGAAAAAATTCCTTTATCAAAGAATTTAATCTATCCAGTACACAAAATAAATAATCACTCCCGCTTAAATTCTATTCTATAAACTGGAGTGCCGGATTAACTGGCAGAAAAATTTGTCTATACATCTTACATAAGTGCAAAGAGCACTAGAAGAGGTAGCACTACTCTTGCCATACCTTTGCACCGGTCTATAAATTATAATAAATCATTTACTGTGTCCGCTTGCCGTCTGTGGAATCTAATACCGGATGCAATGAAGTCTTCCGTCGGCCGTGTCCAGTTTTCAAAGCTGTTGATGTCTTATTATTTATTGTGCAGAGTGGAAGATGCATTGCAGTTTTGAAAAATACTTTAGAAGTGGTTTTGTTCAGTTGTATGAATGTTTAATTCTGATTTTATTAAGTATTCAACCTGTTAGCTATTAATTACTTTGATTTTTTTAATAAACTGTATACATTTATTTTTGTTTGTTAAATAACTTTGTTTTTAAGAATGTTTTGTTATAATTGTTTGTAATTTTGTATTGGGAAGAGAGAAGTAAATAGTATTAAACTCGCCCCAAAAAAAAGTCATTATGTATCTATCTTTTGTACCTAGAGTTAATTAATTAATGTATTCATCACGTGACTTTTGTAAAAATATTTAAGACGACATGTTTCGGAGTCATAACCTCATCGTCAGATTTTCAATAGTCAGAATACGTCATGGTACATTAAAACCAAAACTACAAACACTAATCATTAGATATAAATTTTACAAACATTCCGTTATAATAAATAAAGAAAGACAACAATCAGCAGGCAATCTTACATACGAGTATATCTTGTAATCTAGGCAGTCTAACATCAACCTTGTCAAGGTGCGCACGTAACCTTTTGTGTAAAGTGTAGTGAATTCTAATATACTAATTCTAATATACTTTCTTATGATGATTTATTCGACAAAATATATAAGCTGTGATATTGCAATTACAAAAAAAAGTCAATTACTTAAATTAGTCTCTTGTCATAAAAAAATGGTCATAAGGAATAATTAACTTACTTAAACTTCTGTTTTTTCTTCTTTTAATTGACATATTTAGCTTTATTGTTATACTGAACAAAATTATGTATTTAATTTATTCATAGAACTTGCACTAATCGTTTACTACATACATTGATAGAGTTTGTTGAAAAAAAACTCATATTTAAGAAATTTTGGTTTGATATTAGTATGTTTGAGGTTTTAATTTGACTGATAATTAAGTTTTCCTCAAATATGTTATTCTGAAACGCATTTGTTATTATGATTAAAGAAAATCTGTAAGACGAACTTGTGTATAATCCAGGAAGGCTCTACAGTGAATAGAAATCAAAGGGTAGAGTTAAGGGCACTTATGAGAACAAAGAGTCGAGGGTGGATAAAGTGACCTACTTTTTCTAAAATGTTTTTATAAGTTTTTTTTTTTTTTGAAAATTACTGTTTATAAATTATGGATTACTGAAATTATTGAATTTATTGTAACTGAAAAAAAATACTTTAGTGGGGAGATGCACTTTATCAGCTCAATGCTATTTAAATGGGGACTTCACTAGTTAGTTTGGTACCAATAACTTTAAAACTACCGCACCTATTGTCATGAAATTTTCAACATTTATTGTTGAGTGTATTACACATAACACTTACTAGTTTCAAGGAAAAATACTAAAAACTATCATGTAACAAAATAATTTTATATTTTTAAAAAAAAATTATTGTGTTCTATTATTGCAGGTTTATTTTTTGATATATTTTAATAATCCTAGTACACTTTGTTGATACTATAGTAAATTTGGGCTCTTTGAGAAATTTCGAAAATATATTCAAAAAAGTTGACATGATTCGTTATTACTCCGTTGTTATAATATATTTTCCATACATACGATATTTTCTGTACATCAGATAGTATCGTATTTAATTTTGTATAATTTATAATGTCCCTATTTATACTCAGTATTTGACAGAAGGACCTATCTCAGCTGAACACCCCCTTGTAACAAAATTAGTAATATCCAATTAATATTTAAGTATCATTTCACTAGGCTGATTTTCCAAGAATATAGTTTAAATTGGTCAATAAAATTACAAGAATACGAAGCACTTACTGCATATTTATTACAAGTTTATCTATCTAATGGATATGACCTCAAATCGGAGGCGAAGTACGGAAATATATAAATGAAAATGTATACTTATAAATGGTAAATAAAATCGCTCTTAATCCAATAAAAATACGTATCTTACCTATTTGATGGATCCCTCAATTGCCATGTATGCTTTGAATTAATTTCTGTTAAAACATTTAGGTTAGTATTGTGTTTAAGAGTAAAATCATGCTGGTTGTTTTAAAAGAGTTTAGAGTAAGGAGCGAGGTTGCCAACGCATTGACCTTCCTTAGTTTTGTTTTGAAAACGAGTGTTCCAAACATATTCTATTGTTTTAAGTTTAACATTGTTTTATTGTTACACAGATAGATGATCCTGAACAAAGGATGTGAGCATTAATGTTAAAATGGAATCTAATCATCCATATATACTAATATTATAAAGACGTAAAATTAGTTTGTTTGTTTGTATGTAGGGGGTAATCTCTGGAACTACTGAACCAATTGATAAAATATTTTTACTAATAAAAAGCTACACTATCCCTGAGTAACATTGGCTATAATTAATTTTGATAAAATAATGTTTTATTTTAATATTTGTAAATTTAGTCGGAAAACATTCTTAGGTTAGGCCTAGACTGATGAAAAAACACATGTATTTACATTTATTACCATAACAACCAATTGAATAAAATAACGGATAAAACAGCTTTTTGCTCTAATATTTCCATTAACAGCTGATTTCAAACTTTGTAGCAATTATTTGTATTTCTAATTTTTATGTCAGGTTTTTATTAAAGTCTAGAGCTGAGACTTGCTGCTTCTTTTAATCTTTATTATAACTGCTGTTATAAAATACAAGAAATAATTTTATTTGTACATTTAACATTATTTACCATCATAGCTTTGGGGTTATTATTATTACCTAACCTAACCTAACCTTCACCTTTATTATACACATTACATGATTATGTTTATAGAAGGTTCCAACTGGGTTGGCGTACTGAGCACGCAGGGGTTTCCCCTAGTATGTTATAAATCTGCACTATCACCGCTACTATATAATATCAAAAGAAAAAATAACCTTCTAGAGTTTTTGTCAAAGTATAACACCTTAAGGACGAAATCAGCTGGTATACGTTCGAATCAGTGTCTAATGTTGATAGCTAATTATTTGCATGCTCAATACAGTAACATCAACATAATTATATAATTTGAACTGGTGAATAAATTACGTGGAACTGTGCACTTGAATTGTGCACTGCCTGTAAATTATACATCAAACCAAAGGATATGGCCTCAAATTAGTGGCATAATACAGAAATTTATAAATAATTGTAATTCTATAAATAGCGAACATTTTTATTTGTATATTTCAAACTAAGCTGATTGAAAACGTTCAGTATCGGTACAATAATCAGCTATTTACCCTAACATTTCTCTTAACAGCTGATTTCATACTTTGAAATAATAATTAGTTTTTTATAATTTTTATTTTAGGATTGTGATTTACAAGAGGACTAAATCGTGTTGTTTGTTTTGACCTTTATTATAACTTCTTTTACAGTTAATAATTTCATTTAAAACATTGAACATTTATTTCCATCTTAGTTTGAATGATTAATTCTTTATTAAAAATAAATTTAAAACATAAGAGCATAAGTAGAAGTTGACATGATTTTTCACGCAAAGGCTTTAAAATCATAAGTTTAAAAAAATATATTATGTTATTCAAAAGGAAAATAAGTATCCAATAATTACTAATTCTTAATACAAAACAAAAACATATACGAGCACTATTTTGCGTTAGGGAACACCTTCTTACCAATTAGCTTAACATTATGATTTTTAGGAGAACTTTACAAAGATAAAGGAACTGTACATTACTACACTGGCGATTCACGTCTTATAAGTAATTCTACATTGTTATAATAAACCATCGTCCTCGCTCATTATCGTTTATGTTATGCCACGTATTTCCCCCTCCCTCTTATTCCTTATATTTTTAAACAACCCGCATTGCGTGGGTCACCCTCTGAACAACCATGAAGATACAAGTACATTGTTTGCGTAATTTTCAAGAAACAACCCGACCTTCTATAAAAGCGAAGTTTTCTTTAAAATACGTTTGCAATATAAATAGTTTTTGAAGTAAACCATCATCCGATATTTGAATAAACAATCCACTCTTTGTTAAACATGACAATTGTGTAAACATCGTTAGTGTTGATTAGCGAATAGTTTACAGTACCTTAAATATCGTCATTGTTATTGATCCAGAACTACTATTATTACTAAAATTAAAATATTTTTAGCCTCAATCGTTTTTACTCGGTAAAAAAAATTACAATTCTAAAAATTAAAAGAAGTATTTTTACTTTTTTCAGTTGCTTTGTCAATTAATAATAATACTTAAAAATATATATTTGTCTGACGACGTTCAGAAATAAATGATTTATTCAAAGATGTCGTATTCTTTTAGATACCTGTGTGTCTTCAACAAAGACAAAGAAATGTTTATAATACGTAATCGAATTGTATTCTGTAACCTGATCAACGTGATTCCAACTAAGCGACTTCAAACGAATTTACAACTGAGCTTCACAGCCTTTATGTAATTTCTTAAAAATAAATGCATATTTTATGGTATAAGCTATAATAGTTTATGATTTAACAGCCAGACTTGTGTCTATGAGCTAACCTAGACTTAGTAATAGTTGCATTTTATGTTTTCACTCCATACATTTTAATTTTGCGAATGTTTAATTCAAATATTCAAGAAACTTGAAGGATTATTGTAGTTTATGTTTTACCATGCAAGGAAATAATAGAATTTCTTCCGCAGAATTATTGTAGAAAGTGACATTTTTTAATTTCTTACCATAAAATAAAATTTGCATCTTTTCAATACTAGGTAGATTTTACTTGATATTATTGATAATTTTGTGACTGTGATGGATTAGAGTAGTCTTTTAATGATAAAAACGAGACAAATTCTTGTCAAAAATATGTTTAATAGATGGATATAATTTATTTGAAAAAATTTAAGCAATTACACAGTTTTTAATAAAGCATATTGTGTTGTATTTAATATGAGTAAATGTGTATACAAATTTTATATATAGGCTACACATTTTATATTTGAATAAATGACTCAAACTAAAATATGGAGATACTAAAGTAAGACTTTTTTAATAATAATGTATGTATTGTTTAGTTAGTTGTTTTGTTAAAACAATCCATTTGATATATTAATTGTTTTATTTACTTAATATTTTCTCAAAAAATTACAAAACTTATAAATTATTAGTAGTAGCTATTTTAACACCCCTACAGTACCACATGATAAAAAAAACCGCCAATAAACTCAGACAGAAGAATAGTATAACATAATAACAACATTTATAAATGACATGTATAAAAAAGAATACGATTAGGCTACACTTTAGAAAAGGAAATAAAAATACCCTTAGAAAAAGGCTACAAAATTTAAGAAATCAAATTCACAAAAAAAGGAAAATTTAGAACAAATAACTATGGGTTTCTAAGACATAGCCTGTTTCTGGCTCATAATTAATTATTAAGATTAGGTAAGTAGTTTCTTATTAGCATTACAAATAATTTACAAATGTCACGAAAAACTTAAACAAAAGACAGTTTATTAGTGTTCAATAAACACAAAAATTTAAAATTTTAAGGAGAAAGGCCTTTGTAAAATTTCCCCCTTCACGTATTCCCTTTCCCTCTTCCTCATATCTATTACTTAGAAAGTGGTAAGTGGGCAATCTGGGTACGGAATGAAAAACTATTTAAATAAAAATAAACATTTATAAACTAATTCAGATACATCCTCATGTAACTAAATACATCATTCAAAGTACGTTCAAACGAGCACATACATTCACATCCACAAATATGAAGACCTGCTCATATAATTTATATTAAATAATATTACAAAACCAACATTGTTTTAATTCTTATAGTTTTAGTAAATAAGATAAAATTCGTTGCTCTGAATACAGAAACGAAAAAATAACATTTTGTGTGATTTTAAAAAGAAAAATGTTTTGTCTCTTGAAAAGTTTTTGTTACATAAACGGATTTCAAGATATTTCATTTATAAAGATGTGCTACTTTGAAAACTATTAAACTAAATATTGGAGTATATTACACTTGTAAATCGAAATATACAAAAGCCTTGAACTTGTAAAACGCTTATATCATATTTAAACTCAATAACTTATATATTTCTATAGCTGCAGTGAAGTTTTTTGAAAAAAAAACAAAATGTGTGATTGCGACTAAACTATGCCGAATCCGAAAAAAAGTTACTAAAAATTTAACATTTTTATGTTTACAATCCGATCTTGCTAAAGCTTTTCGTGACACCCTATGTAGTTTGTTTTTACCTTCCAGAATTAAATTATGTAAAGTGAGCATCTCAAAATATTTTATGTAACTCACGCATCATCCTGTTTGTGAAACAAGTTAACACCAGCTCCCCTAAGGGGTTTCACTTTGTGATTTGTTGGCACACTCAGGTGGAGCTGCGAGCACTGTATGAGTATAATATAATATAATCCATTACAATTTTTAAACAGATAAAAAGTAGTTAACTGTATTTATTGCTAAATAAGGACTAATATCGATGATCATGAATGTCTCTATGATTAAAAATTTAAAAAAAATACTATGGGTACCCTTTAGTGTATCGTTTTATTCTGAAAAGTTCAAAAGTAGAAAAATTAAACATTCATTATTAGTTCTAATGTGAACAGCTCTGGGTGGTACTTTTAATAATATATAAGAGATATTTCTAATGTAAAATCTACGACATACTTTATTCAAGCTTTACAATGTTGTACTTTCTTTCTCTTTTGTTGTTTAATTTATTTTGAATATGAACAATTTTGTACCATTACACCAACAATTCTTACGTTGTAATTTAGGATATATCTTTCACTACAGTAAAAAAATAGTATATTACTAATAAATAATTTATTAAAATTTCACATACACAATACTATACACAACCACCCATATAACACACCAATTACAATACTCCAATTGCGTTAATCCAATGGAAAGCAAAGTTAACTACGCAAACACTGTGCACTCCATTCCTAGTCATTATAATATATAAAACTCATAAGATATCTAACTATTATAAAAATCGGTCCCTGGTTGTTAAGAAAATAAAGGAATTTATACACATTTTTTTATGGTTAGGGTTACAAATAATAAGAAAGAAAAAACTGTCGAACTAAAATATTTGTGGGCTACTTATAAAATACATTGCAAATCTGATTGTAGATGAACATTCCTATAATATTTCCATTATTAGCTGATGTCAAACTTTAAAACTATTATTTGTATTTGTAATTGTTAGGCTAGGTTATTTTTAACCTTTACTATAACCCTTGTTACATTATACATCTTCGTAATTTTACATTTAATTTAGTTATTTTATTCTATGATCAATCGTCATCTTTAATAAAAGTAAATATTAATTAATGATAAAAGTATGTGGAAACAGCTATTATTTCCCCCCCCTAGCACTTTATAAATTGGTGAAGAGCTAGTGAAATGATAGAATGATCCCAAATACAGTATTACCTGAACAGTGCTAGGATGGAAGGAAGACTTATTTTTTAGACAGAAGACACAGTTTTCCAACAGAAAAATATGAATTCGGTATATATCAGAATCTCTAACATCACCATTCATTTCTCGAAATTGGGGCTGAAACCAATTTTGAAGTATATTTTATTTAGGTTTTATCTATATTTTCTGAATACCTTACACATTTTACGCAAAACTTCATTTTGTCATTTCAAATGATATCCGCTTGGAATGCACCTCAATATTTTATTTATTTTTGTAAGCAAAATTGGACATACCAAAATGAATATTTCAATTCTATTGTGCTCTGGTTATTTGAATATGTGCTGAAATAATGGCTCATGATAATTACATTTCATTACAATACATTTGTGTTTTCCTGGGGATATATTATAATATGACCAACTGAGGTAAAGAAAATCATCCTAAACTTTGACACAATTTTGCATGTTTTGTTGTTTTCAAATAGATGAATAAGCAGGGAGTGTTTGTAAATGACATCCTGGTAGTATAATAGTGGGGAAATTATATTTGATTTGAAAACCCCGTGAGGGTTTGAAAGAAGTTAGCTTAGACGCGAAGCTTGCATGCATATAGTAGACTCTTGCAAATAAACACCTACATCTTGAAATCAAGAAGTATGTAGGAGTTCTACGTTTTATTCAGACAAAGCAAGTCCAATTTATATTTCAGAATAGTTTTTCCTTCTTTACGAAGTAGCTGTACACCAAGTCAATAAACATGTTTCGAGTTAGCCTTGTGTAACAAAAGGCTGCTGTGAACTATGGGTTTAAAATAGTAGCTAAAACCGACTATGTACTCCAACAAAATTAAAATCTCTTTACAAGCTTGATTTATGTAAAGTGGTATGTGTATATAACTCCTAATCTAACACCAAAAGATGTACTTTCAGTTATATATTCACTCATAAAAATGTCTTACACTTATACAGAACTGTCTTCCCTTCCTTTCATCTTTCAAAATGTATGGTTATATGTTCTGTAAAATTTTGGTATTATTTTTAGATTTAAAAAGAGGGTTAATTCGTAAAAAATACAAACCAAAACAATCATATATAATAATACTTATTGTCTATATATATAAAAGCGAAATACCACTGACTCACTCATCACGATTTCTCAAAAACTACCGAACGGATTGAAATGAAATTTGGTATGTAGCTTCCTCTAGGGCCATAGGTGCTCACTAAGAAAGGGTTTGGAGAAATTCGAAATTTTAAGGGGGGGTTTGGGGGGATCAAATTTATTAAAAACCGATTTCTTCAAAACTACGGAACAGATTGGCATGACATTTGGTATGTAGCTTCCTCTAGGGCCATAGGTGCTTACTAAGAAAGGGTTTGGAGAAATTCGAAATTTTAGGGGGTTTTTGGGGGGATCAAAGTTATTAAATCACGATTTTTTCAAAACTACAGAACGGATTGGAATGAAACTTGGTAGCTTCCTCTAGGGCCATAAGTGTTCACTAAAAAAGGGTTTTAAAAAATTGGAAATTTTAGGGGAGTTTGGGGGGTAAAAGTGACTAAATGACGATTTCTCCAAAATTACGGAACAGATTGGAATGCAATTTGGTATGTGGCTTCCTCTAGGGCCATAGGTGCTCACTAAGATAGGGTTTGAAAAAATTCGAAATTTTAGGGAAGTTCGGGGGGGGGGG